>BGPR01033655.1:0-16869 GCA_013235015.1 Araneus ventricosus | reverse complement strand
GTTCGTTTTTTGCTTTATAAAACAATATATTTTTTAAATCTTTTTACTTTAATTTTTTTCTAGCGTGCCGCGTCCCACTAATAAGCTATCCGACAAGTGAGCCATGACCCATAGGTTGGGTACCGCTGTTCTAGAAAATTTCTTTTGCCGCCAAAGTCTCCAACTTTATCACCAAAACTTCAAATGATCGCCAACTTTGTCTTCAATTCGCCAAAATGGTCGCCAACTTTGTCGCCAATTCGCCAAAATGGCCGCCAACTTTGTCGCCAAGGTTAGCATGACAAAGAACAACTTTACACCTTCGACACATTAAAAATTGTGTTTGCGATCGATGTACAAGAGTTCTGAAACAGTTCTGCTTTGTATGTTTTGTACAGTTGTGCTTTTCTATGGCAATGAAATATTTTAATATTATAAAACTTAATTTTTAGTTTATCTATTCATTTTTATTAAACTAGCTGTCTTCGGCGACCAGCTGTTCGCCGGTAATATTAATGGCCTGTGGATATGCTTGCAATTTGGCGAAGTAAATTGGCGGATGTAAAGGCTGCGGGAATCTGCCAAAGTTTTATTTTGCGATATATCTCAAAAATGGGCGAGTGGCAGCAACCATTGATGACATATGTAGGGTCATAAGCTTCCATATGAAATAAAAAAAAAATGTCGAAATCGGTCGAGGCGTTGGGGATGGGGGACTGTTCTTCTGGCCTTGCCAATTATTTTAAAATATACAAATAATTTTCTGCCTTGGACAAATAAAGACTCAAAAATTATTTTATAAGTTTGTTTATTATTTGAAACTATTGAAGAAACATTGTTTGATTCCAAGCGAGTGTCGCCATGAATTTGAGAAAAAGGTGATTTCAAGGTTTCATAATGTTTATAATAATTTATTACAAATTAAAAACTAAAAAGTAGAAAACAATTAAAATAAAAACCTTGTAATTTTCTGTACGCTAATAAAAGAGTGTCTGCTTTTATTACGAATTTATTTCAGACTATTGCTAACAATTTCTTCTTAAGGAAAAGATTATTATTTAAAAATCGTTATTCGGTAAGTTCCCATAGTTTCAACATCCACGAAACTTTTAAATTCAAGCATAACCTCTTAGGACTAACTTTTGAAGTGGAAAAGTTAAACTTTGTTTATTTAAGATCAAAGCAGTCGCGTAGAAAATTTTCTGGAAGTTTATGTTGTTTCGTAAGTTCTTTCTTTCTACTTTCAGAACTTCTATTCACCATTCCTTCTATTTCATAACAAAGTGATATAATAATCTATTGGCGCAAACGATTTCGAAATACCAGCTGCAGCTAACCGTAAATAAAATGTTCTTTTAGAAATCATTTATTAAAAATGTTTTTATAACAAGTTCAAATATTTGCTTCATTTTGTATATATTTATAAGAGTTTTTTGATGCAGAAATTTTTAAACTAGCTGATATGGGTCATTCTCCAGAAAATGTACCTTTTCCGTCACATTAATTTGACATCAAAATCTTCAGACAATAATTGATTAAACTATGTTTTCTAATGGTGGTAAAAATATATCTATTTAAATCAGTCATCAAATTTTTATGATGATCTTTAATTTATTATTTATTTAGTTCACAGAATGTGAATTCTCACCTCCGTGATATGTCACACAGCTGGTGTGCCTGTTAATAATGTTCAATAACTTATTTAATTAAAAAACACATTTAAATAATTATTATTCCTGCCACAAGTGTCTAAAATATTAAATGTTTAAGCATATTTTAAATTTTTATATTTCGATTTAGTTTGTTTTAGAACAAGAATGTCACACAATTTTTGGTGTCACACAATAAATTCTCACCTCCGTTACCCAACTTTTTTTCTCATGATGACACACATTTTGTTTCTTATGATGCATGTCATCCATCTAGTTATTACAGCTGCAAAAAAGTGAATGAACTTTTGGTTTAGAGACAAGTAGACAGATTTTGTTCTTAAGAAACAAGTTTGGTTATTCAGAAATCTCACCTCCGTGACCTTGAAGTTCAGGTATATAAAATAATATAAAAATTAAATTTTAACTGTTTTAATATGCTTAACTTGTGCAGATTGTAATACCAAAAATTAATTTTGTTTCTCTGAAAAAAAAGCATCCATTAAGCCTATTTTTATAGGAGATTCCTCACCTCCGTGACACCCTTGCCAATTTCATTGTCAAGGAAGTGAGATGCATTGTTTTTAGCCAGCAATTTCAGACTATACTGATATTGTATATGTAACACAAATTTGTGAATGACTAAAATTTAAGCTATATCTTCATCCGATATTTATTTTTGATTATATTAAGATAATTAATTAATAAAATAATTAATTAAGATAATTAATTAATTAATAAAATAATTAATTAATTAATAAAATAATTAATTAAGATAATTAATTAATTAATAAAATAATTAATTAATATAATTAATAATTTCATTTCCTAATTTTCTGTATGAGCTGGTTAAATCTTTACAATTTATTTTAGTGTAGTAATTATTAATTTTTTTGTGTTTTCTATCACCTCCGTGAATAAGGTTATATATATGTTTTTATTTATGAGTAAAATAATTTAAATTTATTTGGGCCATTGCTCATGGTAACTTCTAGTAAGTATAAGTTACATATGAAAATGAAAAAAAAAAGGAAATTTAAGGTTTAGAAATCTGAAAATATTTTGGTTCAAATGGTACATTTTCTGGATACTCGGCGTTGCTCGGATAACAATACTTTCACGTTTAATATTTTTAGGGTAAAAATACTTTTATGCAAAATATTTATAATGCACAAAATCTTTTTATGTCTGTGAGAATAAAAATATCAATAAAAAAGTTTTTTTTAAAACCGCAGAAAGCTAATTTTCTCCATAATTAATTAATATTTATTTTAAGTACTTCAAATTTTTCTTCAGATGCTGACTAGAGGAAAAGGTTTGATGAAAGTTTTGTGACAATTAATTAAATAGTTAATTTTTCAATAGTTAAAATCATGAAAAGAATTTCATCGCGTGCAACGCTGGGTATATCTGCTGGTAAAAAAATTAATTATTTAATTAATTGTGACGGAACCTTCACTAGTAGAACTTCATAGTATTTATGAGCAAAAATTGAAGAACATTTACTCAGTAGTTTGGACTAATTTGGGAAATTGTACTATCAAAAATAATGTAGTGCGCAACTAGTGGTACACGTTGGAACCCCTGAATTAGAGGATTAACTCGCGAACGTACGAACCCTGTTATAACGACTTTATATGGCATTGCTAAAGTGACCTATTATTTCTCCTCTCGAAACGGGACATTTGTACGATTTTTTAGGATTTTACACTGTGAACAAAGAAATTCAAAGCGAAGACTAATTTTTCTCTGAAATGGAAGTTTCTTTATTATATTATGCATTCTGCGGCAAATCGAAAGAAACCTAATTATGAAAATGCTTCAAATTCAAAATAAATGCGATTTCCTCTTAAAATCAACAACAATAGAAATAACAGATGTCACGATTCACAGTTAAATTTGTTTCATAACTTCATTAATTTAAAAAAGGGGAAATGCGATAACATGTTTACACAGAAACCGAAATAACGCATTTATTCGGGGTTTTCTTAGAAATTTTTTTTCATTCGTCATAACCTATTATTTATTTAAGAAAAAAGATTAACTAATTCTTTTTAAAGAGCGCATGCGCGTCTAAATGCTTTTATGTTGTCGTGAAACAGCGATAATTTCTACTCCAGAGTCTCCACTTAAAAGATTAAGAAAAATTATGGGTGCGGTTATTTTCGTCGAAAGCTAGCGTATGCAGGCCTTATTGTGCTAATGTTGCTTATAAAAAGCTGCTGTTTTTTCAGTGAAACGTAATTGCGGAATTTATGATTATTTTAAGTGCTACTGTATCATTTTTAAAAAAAAAGATTCATAAGTATACTCACTTTATTTCCGTTTCTTCACTCTTTTTAAATCGTTTCACTTATATATATATATATATATACGAGGCGTTCTTTTTAAGTAAGGGCCGTTTGAAAATAAAAACCAAACGAAAGAAAATTTTCAAAAACCAAATTTATTTTCAGATTCTACATATATTTCTCTATTTTTCAAGAAAGCTGCCAAGTTTGTTTAAACACTTATCATACCTTACAACTAGATTTTGAATACCCTCTTCATAGAAACTTGCCGCCTGCTCCGATAACCAAGAGGTTACGGCTGTTTTCACGTTTTCGTCATCGATGTAGTGGTTACCGCTGAGATGATGTTTGAGATGGCGGAAAAGATGAAAATCGCTCGGCGCAAGGTCGGAGCTGTAAGGGGTGGTCCAAAACTTTCTAGCCAAAAGAGTCCAATCACAGATGGGCGACCGGAGCGGGAATCATCGTGGCCGCTTTGAAACCTCTGACCCACTTACGCACTTTGCTCTCACACATGGCAGTAGCTCCGTAAACTTCACAAATATGCCGGTGAATGTCTGCAGCAGATAGGTTTCTTGCCGACAAAAAACGTATCACTGACCGTACCTCGCACGTGGCGGGCTATTCGATGATCTTGAACATTTTAAAGACACAGAACAGACCGTACAGGTTACCTACACAGCTGCAACTGAGTACAGTTGTTCCCAAGGAATACCGGGACACGACGCAAGCACTCGTTGCGGCTCTCGCCACCTATTAGTGTATACAACAAAACGGCCCTTACTTAGAAAACACGCCTCGTGTATATATATATATATATATATATATTATATGTTATTATATATATATATTATTATATATTATCTCACTTATGAAACGGGTAAGATTTGAGTGAGACCATCGCATTTGTAAAAGCAAGAAGGAAAAAAAAACCACTGTTCAGAAGAAAAAAATGTTCAGAGATGCTATCGTTTACTAAGTGACGTACTGAAGGCTTTAATAATTTAACAAAAAAGTATACACCGATAAATATCAACTAATTAAAAAGTTAATCTAATATAAAAAAAATGTCTACAAGTTTTTTCTTGAACCATTCTTTGGTTCTTTTGCGTAGCCTTTTATGGGGCCACTGCGGCCTAGTTGTAAGATCTCGGTTTCGGGGCTGGAAGGCTCCAGGCTCGAAACCCAGTTCTACAGCAGATCCGTCGCGTCTGTGGGCCCGGCGCATGCTATATTGACGTGGGTCAAACATCCCTCCGCTGTTGTGGCGCAGAATTTTAGAGAGGGAGGACCCAGCTCAGGCGTCCTGTCTATCTGACCACCGTCCAAAATGATGACGTCCATCTCAAAATAGTCGTCGAGTTGCTTCGAAACGGGAACTAAACATTGCGTGGCCTTTGCTGGACGATTGCAATGCCGTTAGGTTTTTAAAATCCTGACCACCACCGTGAAAAAAATAAAGAATGCGTTTGATGCATTCAGTGAAATGTCAGGCCAAGTCAGAATTTCTAAGGCCCGGTACACACTTGCGATTTGTGTGGTGGAAGCGATATTTTTTCCAGTCGAGGGGAAAGTTTGTCGGAGATGCAGTTGGTACGTGGAGACTGGCTGGCTCTTCTCGATGCATTTCGTCCCGTTTATGGCTTTAACCGCAAATGACTTTTTTATTGCTTCCGCGGCACAAATTGGAAGTGTGTACCTGGCCTAAATTACTGATCATTCTCAGGCACGGACCCCCCGCGCTTTTGCGCATGTGTCAAGCGGAGGGGATTTCACCAAAATAGGGGTGAAGTGAAGAATGGAAGAGGAAATGTTTGCATTTTACTTATCATTATACAGAAAAAAATTATTTTCATTTATTGATTAACTGTAAAATTTTATTTTCATTTATTGATTTTCATTTATTTTTAAGACTAGCTAAAAAAAATACGCCTAATCGGAAGAAAGGTCACGATCTGTCAAAGAACTTTTCAAATGCGCCCATCTTACGTATTGCCTGTCACCCCTTTCCGTAATAGAATAGTCCAAAAGTGCTAGTCTCGGTGTTTTGAAACGAACAGTATGTTTACGGATGGAGAACTTTGTCTTCACCCGACGCAGCCATTAAGGAAACAAGCATTTCTCAGTGACGTTCATAAGAAGCTAACGTCCTGCTAAAAAAAGTCGAACTTTTTCAAGCGCGCCTGCATCTAGGAATGGGGAAAACCTACCGGTTTTAACCCAACTGGTTTTTTTGTTTCGGTTATAACAGGTTATTTTTTTTTAAAAAAATCCAATAACCAGGCAAAAAAACTGAATCGGAAAATAGACTCGATTGTAGGTTCGATTAGACTAAAATTTAAAAAGTTATGAGACTTTCAATTTCATCATCTTAGACCAATCAACGACAATCGTTTCCTCGAGGCGTCTGTTGGTTGGCGGAATACTGTAAGAGTCTTTATGAACAGATAAATATTGGCCAATGGATTCATTTCCTGTGAGAACAGTATTGATAAAAATTTTTTTCTAGAAACGGCGTTTGATTTTCGTAGAAAAACAACCGAAAATAGGTTATTTCAAACGGTTATAACCGCTAGTTTGAAGAGGAGGTGAAAAAACCTGAATAACCGAAAATCGGTTATTTTCTCAATAACAACCATCCCTACTTGCATCAAGCCAATAGAGCAGCTAATTGGAGTCAATAGTTGCTAAGCAGTGCTTATTGGAGTGGGTCAAAAAAAAGAATGAGTTTTTTCTTCGTGTCGTTGAAAATTGCGAATTGGTGAGAAATGACAAGAGGAAAAGAGTTATGAAATATATTGATATAATTATAAGTCGTAAAAAGTGGCGATTAAAATTTCTCTTGGTCTGTTCATTAGCATTCTTACATTAGCTGTAAGCAGGAATGGCGCTAGTTTGCCCGACGAAGGAGCACGATTTGCCCGACAGGGGGGGACGAGTGTAATTAAATTGGTCTCAAATTTTCGCCAGATTATTAGTTACGTACTACAGTTGATTACCCTGTACAAAAATTTCCCCCGACGGGATACAAAAATTTTCCCCGACGGGGGGGGGGGGCCCAACATCCCCGACAGGGGGGCCGTGCCCCCCGAAACCCCCTCTGGTGCCACCATTGGCTGTAAGTACTCAACTTCTTAAGAGTAAAGATTTAAAAACAAATCAAAATCGGCCCATTACTTTCGATTGCACATCTCACAAGTTAAATCTCGGGCCCTTTTCTCCTCTGAACTTCCAAAACCACAAATTTTTTTTAAAAAAATTATTTTAATTTAATCTCTGTATAAGGAGTCTTTAACAAACAAATATTATTACAAACTGAATTAATAAAACATTTTTTAGATTAGCATTATAAAGAAACTGAGATTACAAATCGTTCGAGAAAATTGGTTTAAGGATCTCCCCCGAAAAGGACACGAGTGTGAACTTTGTAATTATTAAAAAAATATATAGAACTTTTTCAAAATAATGCAAGGTATAAATTAATTTTTTAAAAATGGTAATTTTTATATTTTGTTTCGTTGATAAAATTGTTTGCAGATATTAACCTTTAGCTCTGTGCTAAGGGGACATTGCATTGCATGCATACTTTACCCTCAAAACGCATGTGATACAGATTTTTATTCAACCAATTTAGACGGGATTTTACCGAGATCGTTTCTACTCGTTTCGGTTGCCAACAGAAATAATTGCGTAGTCTTTTAAGGAATTTAATCTTCGACATGCAAAGTATAATAGGCATCTAATTAGTTTTTGGTGGGCAAAGGGTTAATATTCTGAATTACCCGAAATTATACCCGGTTTTTCCTCCTGGATAGTTTTATGGATAATTTAATTATGATTATCATCGTACCCGATAAATATTCTTACACATTTTTATTAAATTGTAAATACACATTAAATGTGATAATAATACACATTTACAATTAAATGTTGCACATTAATTGTAAATGTGTAACATTTACATCATTACGTGATTACATTACGTGATTACATCATTAATTGATTATTACGTTAATTATTAATTGATTATTACATTGATTATTAATTGATTATTACGTTAATTATTAATTGATTATTAATTGATTATTACATCATTAATTGAACATTACGTGATTACATCATTAATTGTAAATTTAAATAATACACATTTACAATTAAATAATACACATTTACAATTAAATAATACACATTAAATTTACAATTAAATGTGATAATAATACACATTTTTATTTAAATTGATTTGTGTCATATTTTTAAGTATGAAATTTTGTAACGTGATTTTCACTCACTTCCTCATGTTCTAGCGTTTTGAAATTTTTCACGCTTTTTTGGCCCCGATGACAGCGCACTATTCAAATATTTCCCGAATTTAATTATAAGTTAATCGATTAATCGAAATAAATTCTGATTTCCTACGAGTAACGCTATCTGGTAGTGAATCTGGGAACTAAATGGGTTTCCAAATTTTAGAACATTTATAATAATGAATGTTATGAAATCTGGAAAAGAATAAAATGTCGATAATAATGAAACTAAAAAAATCTTATTCTTAGTTCACTTATAAAAATGTGTTTTAAAAACTCTTCTTATTGAATTTAATTTCTGGTTTTTTTTTTAAATCGGCATTTTATTTCTGTGCCATCATAGTACGTTTGGTATCATTGAAATTTATTTTTTGCTTCAAACAAACAAAACAAAATTACTTGAATATTTTCCTAAATTTTTAGGATAGTGTTGAACTACGAACATTCCTGAATTTTCCATAGAAACATAAACAGATAACAATATTTTCCTTTTATCGATATTCTTTCCATCTGAGCGACTCTAACAGATGGGGAACGTTTCAAAACTGCAACTAATATTGGGTTCATAAACTGATTTCGGCCTTTTTTCATAGATGGCGTTAGCAGTACTGCGTGCATGTGGTTGAATCTGCGAACACTTCCATTTGAAAGGTTTGACAACAATCTTTAAACAGTTCTTGCTAGTATTCCTCTTTCGCAACATTAATTACAGATTTTTTAAATAGAAATTTTACGTTCTTTGTGTAAAAAAATAACGGACATCAACTTTGAACTGCTCGTATTAATTCAATAACTGATGAAATCATACGCAGTTTTTTTTTTATTATTTGATTCTCGACTTTCCTATTGTTATAATCTTTGGAAGAATTTTTCGTTTCGGGGATGAAATCATTTTATTTATTTATTTTTTCCAAACAACTCTAGAAAATTCTTTGTTCTTAGAAAATGGAGTTCAGTAATGAATTCTGTCTTTCAAGTAATTTCGTGTATTTAATCCTTTCTTTTTTACCATTTAAAATGTTTGCGGAATATTTTATTACCCTTTGGCAAACGTTTTACAATGAAATTTGTGCGATTGTTCATCTTTTTTCTTAGTTGAAATATCCGGTTTTGTCCGGATACGGGATATGGGTTAACTTTTTTAATTTTTCACCTACAAGCTTGAAATTTTATTTATGATGTGCCCTTTGCAGTTGTAGGCAGTACGCCAAAGGAAAAAAAAGTCTCACTTCATTATTTCTGAAAAAAGTCTCACTTCATTATTTCTGAAAAAGTCCTTGCTCTATTTATTTCTGAAAAAAAGTCTCATCATTATTTCTGGAGATTCACTTCATTACTGTGAAAAAGTCTTCCATTATTTCTGTGTTCTTCATTTATTTCAGAAAAAGACTTCACTTATATTTCTGAAAAAGATTCACTTCATTATTTCTGAAAAAAAAGTCTTCTACTGAGATTAAAGTCCCACTCTATTATTTTGAAAAGTCTCCATTTATTTCTCAAAAAGTCTCATTTCCATTATTTTGAAAAAAAGTCCACTCTTATTTCTGAAAAGTCTCGCTTCATTTATTTCTGAAAAGTCTACTTCATTATTTCTGAAAAAGTCTTCGTTTCATTTATTTCAGAAAAAAGTCTCACTTCATTATTTCTGAAAAGACTCGCTTCATTTATTTCTGAAAAAAGTCTCGCTTCATTTATTTCTGAAAAAAGTCTCACTTCATTATTTCTGAAAAAAGTCTCGTTTATCATTTCTGAAAAACCACTTCGATTTCTGAAAAAGACTCGTTTATTTATTTCGAAAAATGCTTCTTTATTTGAAAAGTCTCACTCCATTATTTCTGAAAATCCTGTTTAATTTCTGAAAGTCCCACTTCATTATTCTGAAAAAGACTGTTATTTCTGAAAAGTCTGTTCATTTATTTGAAAAAGTCTCACCTCATTATTTGAAAAGTCCGTTTCATTTATTTCTCAAAAGTTCTATTTCATTATTTCTGAAAAAGTCTCACTTTATTATTTCTGAAAACGTTCGCTTTCATTTATTTCTGTAAAAAGTCTTACTTCATATTTTGAAAAGTCTTACTTATATTTCTGAAAAAAGCTTTCGCTTCATTTATTTCAGAAAAAAAATCTCTTCATTATTTCTGAAAAAAAGATCTCGCTTCATTATTTCTGAAAAGTTCTCGCTTCCATTTATTTATGAAAAAAGTTTTCGCTGCATTTATTTCTGAAAAGTCTCACTTCATTATTTCTGAAAAAGACTCCTTCATTATTTGTGAAAAAGAAAGATCTGGTTTCATTATTTCTGTACAATATTCTTAAAAAGATTCTCTGCTTCATTTATTTATGAAAAAAAAGTCTCACTTCATTATTTCTGAAAAAAGTCTCACTTCATTATTTCTGAAAAAGGTCTCACTTCCATTATTTCTGAAAAAAGTCTCACTTCATTATTTTTGAATTCCAACTGAAGGTGTTAAGAAAAAGTTGAAATTTCGCTAAAAATGCTAAGAATAAATTTAATCTAATCCTTTCACACATAAATACGCATCTATCGTACACAAAATGAAAGGAGATTACTCAGACCGCATGGTTGAGGGGAATCTCAATACTAAAAGGTTGCGTTGTGAAAACTTCAGCAGCCAAACTATAATTATTTGCAATAAATGCTCTGTCCCACTTCCGAAAAATGTTTTAAACAATTCCATGTTAGAGGCCGCTGTTGCCTAGTGGGAAGGTCTCGGCCCCGGGCCGGAGGGTTCTAGGCTCGAAACCCCATCCCACCGAAGATCCGCCGTGTATTGTACGCTAAATCTGATGTCGTGGTGCAGAGGTTTGGAGGGGGTGTGCCGGCTTAGGTGTCGTCCTCATAATCTGACCGCTGTTTAAATTGACGAGGTCCTTCTCCAAATAGCCATCGTGTTGCTTCAAAAAAGGGACATTAATATAACCAAACAATCTATTTATAAAAAACGCTAGCGTACGTGTCACAGAAAAGAGGCTAATTTCTCTTTCGCCGATGGCAACGATTTGTTTGTTTATAAAATAAAACCGATAGCCTCCTCCATGTTAGGCTTAACTTCATAGTCATAGCCTGCTACTATATTCGTTCGGGTGTAAAACGATTTTTTTTCTCGAAGAACAAAATGAGTTTAAGACGCAGAGTTCACAATATTTCCTAATGAAACTTTGGATGAAATAATTCAAAAGAGAGTAATTAAAAATGAAGCAGATAGACGAGTCAGAAAACGCTCAGATAGAATTCAAAACAGTTCAAATCAGAGTAGGTTAAAATCGTGTTAATTCACAAATTGAGCTGAACATCATGGGACTTTCTTTTGTGAATATAATATATTGGGTACTTTTCCGTTATACTTATACCGCTTGTTGCCTTTTACGTCTTGGCGAATTTTCTTGTAGCGCCAAATCGCCATCCTGACTCAACTTCTTTCCTGACGATAGTTGACGCAGGCTATTTGGCGAGCTAAAGCGCCAGTTTGGCCGAAAATGCATGGCGTGCGCATAGCGGAGCGTAGATGCTCTGCATGGATCAGCTAGCTACATTGTTCTGCTTTATGGCAATGTTACTTTTTCGCAGCATTTTGTAACTCTAAAGAAAATAAAAGAATATTTTCGAAAATGGTTTTAATTCTATATTTGCTCAATTAATTAAATAAATTATGACAACTTTCAATGGTTTTAAGTGCATCCAGCAGGATAATAATCGCTATACTCAGGGACGTCATAATAAATTCACGCCCATGGCTGGGGTAGTTTGGCGTCCATCAGAACCGTAACTAGGAATTTGAGCACCTATCGCCCAACGGAAATACCTACCTAATAAAATAGTTAACAACAGTGGTGGCTCGTCCATTAGGGCTGCAGATCTGCAGTCCCCCTGAAATTATTTTAAAAGCTGTATTTTCTTTCTTATTCTAATTGGCTTAATTTTCTATTTTGAGAGTTCAA
Organism: Araneus ventricosus; assembly: GCA_013235015.1. Lineage (NCBI taxonomy): Eukaryota > Metazoa > Arthropoda > Arachnida > Araneae > Araneidae > Araneus > Araneus ventricosus. The sequence goes on along the minus strand of BGPR01033655.1, from coordinate 4,686 downwards.
TGGTAATCGAAAATGACAAGAAAGTAATACAAAACGTAAAAGGAAGACGGAAAATCAATCAAGAATGCAGACACACCACCCAGGTAACACAACATGTGACCCGATATTGTACAATATTGTTCGAGATTATATAATATTATATGATATTGTACAATATTATACAATATTGCGAATATTGTTCAGTATCGTATAATATCTTTGTGCTGCTGGGGCAGAGCTGCATAGTGTTTTGCCTCTCCTAGGACGGAAATTTCGCGCATTGAGCAACTCGGAACTCTTGGTCGGGAGAAAAAAAGCAACCCTTTCTGCCATTAAAATTAGAACCCTGAGACTTGGCGCGACTTCTTCATTTGGCCTTTTTCGCTTTCTCTCAGTAGTACAGTCGTTAAGTAGTTTTTTAAATCAAATTCTGGAGGAGCTGTAATTTTTTGCTCCTTTATGTTCTTTTGGGGTGCTGATGATGAATCTGAGGTTTGGCACAAAACAATTCTGTAAAAATTTTAGTTAAAGCCAAAAAACATGAAAAAATTTTTCCCCAGTGTTTTTGCATATAACTCAAAAACTATAAATTTTTAGTATATCATCATTCTATGCCAAAATAATGAGCACAAAATTTCCTACAACTTAGAGCTATACAACTTTTGCAGCACTGCTTGTTTCTGAGCTGACGATCCGCCACTGATTAAGAAGCAAAAAAGAAATAGTTTCTTCTTTCATTAACGCCTCATAATATTCCAAATCGGCGCCTTTTCAAATTAGGATTCTGAAAACCAGTTCTTGTAAACCTTGACAGATAAATGATTAATTTTGACGGTTACATTATAAATGTATTCGTTTGAATTTTTCCGTGCTCTACTGTATTCATTTTTAAAATCCTGCATCGTTCTTCAATGTTTTCATATGCATCTGTGTTTGGCATTCGGCGATTGGATTTTTATCTGTAGCGTGCGTTTTCTTGTTTAAGCTTTTTATTTCCCAGTGTGTTTTTAAGGATTTTGTGTTTGTGCGTATTTCTTTTAAGTCCTCCGCTTTTTAAAAATGGATTTTAGATTTAATGTTTTCAACTTTTTAAAATCCTTAATGCATTTTAACGGTATTAATATGACAGTATACAACTTTGAGAATCCTAGTCTCTTAATGTTTTTGTGATTGTGTGTATTTGTGTTAAATTATTTGTGGGTTTGTAAAATGTTTCATGGTTTAGTGTTTTGAACTTTTACATTCGCTGTAAATAACTTTTAAATTTCTAATACGTTTTCATATCTTTAAGATTCACTGATTGAAGCTTTGGTTCTTTGCGTGTATATTATTCATTTTGTGCCTGCACTTTGCAACTGAAGTTTTTCTCTGTAGTATACATTTTTTAAATAAATAAATATTAAATTTATTTATTTATTTTAAATTAATAAATAAATAATTTTAAATTTTATTATTTTAATTTAATTATTATATTAATTTATTATATTAATTATAAAATATATTATATTAATTTAAAATTTATTTATTTTAAATTAATAAATAAAAAAAATAAATAGATATTAAAAATTATTTATTTATTATTAAAATTTATTTATTTATTTAAATAAATAAATTTTAAATAAATAAATTAATTAAAAGATTTTTCATCTATTACCTAATACACATAGACGAGATAGACATAATTCCACGAAATGTTATTTTCTGACTCAGGGATGTGTAAAACGATGAGTTCCAAAGAATATATGTGTCGTATTTTCTGACAGTCACATTACTTTGGCTTTCTATACTTATACGCGATAAAAGCACAAATGAAGCTTTTTATTTTGGCCGTTTCAGTCTCTGGCTTCCGTTCAAAAAACAGTCTGAAGTGGACATCAGTAATTTCCGCAACTCATTTCCTGCAAATTTGGCTGTCTCTAACGATATAATAAATCTTTTTCACGCGATTCTTACTATTAGATATAAAGGGGTGGAAAAAAATAGGAAAGGAAGATATGAGGGGAATGGATAACATGATTAAAAAAACTGCGGGAGTGGTCTCCCTAAAACTTTCTCGTATCCGCATTAACGCAGGTAGGGGAAAAAATACACAGAGCGGCAGTGCAGTAACATGGACGATTCCCTACACAGGAGGGGAAAAACGCGTGCCCCGGTTTTTGCTTAGTACAATGGGGAAGAAACCGAATACGCAATTTGAACGCTTTTTTTTCAACCGATTGAATCAGAAATTGGGCACAAATCTACAATTAAAGTTAGAAGGCCATATACCAAATTTCATTTATCTAAGTCATTTTTTAAGGAGTTTTTGTGTCCACAAGTATGCGAATAAACAGACCGGCAGAAGTAGAACCCTTCGACTGATTTGGTCCAAAATTTGATACGGACCTACATTCCCGATGATAAAACTGTGTATTAAATTTTATCCATCTTAAGTTTTTGAGTTATCGTGTTCACTTGAATTCGGACAGACAGACGGACTTCCAGTTGACGGATTTTGTCCAAAATTCGATAGTAGCTTACAAATTCTGAATTAAAAATGCATTCTAATTTTTTATTTTAATCCGAATATACATGCATTTGAATATAATCACGCGATATGTGCACATTTCACGTCAACCGATCAAAAGCAAGGTTGGGGGCTTCGAATCTCCCTACGTAGCCAAAACAGAGTAAGAAAAGGAAAAACAATGTGTTTCATTATGCTTGCGTTGTAACGGATGATAGTACACCATACGTTTGGTGGGGAAATAAATAAAATATTCGTATTTAAAGGGAATACTAATGCTTAATATATTACTGAAAATTGCTAAATAATATCTTTCATTGTTGTTTGTTGTAATCATACTACTAAAAAATTGATCTTAATTTTTTTAATATTATTTTTGGACAATTTCGGGATACGACTAGAGACAGAGATGCCGGAAGGAACACATGTGTGGATCTGATAAATTTAAGAAAAAGAAATAAAATTGCTGAAAACAGGAGGAACTCCCTCGCAGAATTTTTAAAAACCGAAAATGTCCAACAAACTGACGAAATATATAATTAACAGTTATTGAAAAATCGAAATCGCGAAACTCCCATTACACCGTATGACATCCGTGAAAACAATCCTAATGCAATAAAATATTTTGTTTTACGAAATCAGTTTCAAGGACCCGCAAATCAACTTTGCACCAGGCCCCGCTTTTGTTCGGGCCGGTCCTGAATATACAATTAACTTTTTTCAGAGACACATAGTAAATATTATTAACATTATAAATAAAAATAAAGGTACTTACGTATTAACGCCACCGAGGCTACAGATTTGGCGGTTTTTGTACTTACGTATTAACGCCAATTTGGCGGTTTTTGTACTTACGTATTAACGCCAATTTGGCGGTTTTTAAGTGCCACCAACGCCACCGCAGCTACAGATTTGGCGGTTTTTAAGTGCCGCCAATTTGGCGGTTTTTGTAAACAAGATTGCTCTTTATTGGCGCATTACCGCCAATCTGTAGCCTCGGTGGCGTTAATACGTAAGTACCAAAATAAAATATGAAATTTATAATGTTTTTCAGAAACTTTCATTAACTCGTTGGCTGCCGATCGCGCACTGTGACTGAATCTTGTGATTCACACCACTTATCTAACTGGATGACCCCTTCTCTACATCCTACAATTCTTAGAATTCTTACTCAAATGTTCTGCTGTATTTGCAGGATTTCATGAAGAATCTTGATCCTTCCTTACAAAAATAAGATATTTATTGAAGGTTCCCACACACAGACATTCTACACAAACACGCACATAACACACATTACATTAATTCACACCGAATTCCAATCTTAACAACGTTTCTTCTTCTTCGTTGCTAGGCAACGTACGCTCAGACAAAACTATCGTTGCCATTCTATTTTTAGAACATTTAGAAAATAATTGACACCAAACGATTTTTTTAATGAATTTCTTTTATGACCAAACGATATTTTTAAATTCATTCTTTTATGGCCAGAAGATTTTTTTATCTAATTAATTTCTTTTCTTTAAATATTTTAATAATTCAACAAATATATATAAAATGTATTCGTTATTGTAGTCGTGAAATGATCAAACAGGCTGAGTTGAATTCTAAATTTCATTTTATTATCGAAGAGTGACGAAATGTACGTACATCTTCGTTTAAGTTTCAAGCCAAAAGTGAACAGAAGATCCCTGCTTTTTCTCAGGTAGGGATTTAACATATAGACATGTGATCAAAATGAAGGGAATAATAGCTATTTTTAGTATTTTACGTAAGTGTTTTGGGGAAAATGTCTGGCGACAATGAGTCGCTGATTTCGCGAGTTGTGTGCGCGTGGAAACGATTAAAATATTCTTTTAGTAATAAATATGCCAAAACGAGAGATTTAATATACCTCTGTACGTTTTATAAAGTTATGTTTCATTGTTAGGGTTAGTATAAGACTTTTCTTTCTAAATTCTTTCTAAATTTTAGGATAAATTACCCTTGTTTGATTTTTCAACAACATTAGTAACGGGGATGGTTTGTACAGCAAAATTAATTTAACCTGGCTAAAGCTTGTCCACAGCCAAGCTGCTATATTAATTGTTGAAAACTCCATTTACTTGGATTGCCTATTTCGATACGTTTACTAACAACAGAGTTTTTTCACTTGTTGACATATAAATGCTTAAACTTGATCTTTTGTTCATGGTATCTTTAGT
>BGPR01033654.1:0-16869 GCA_013235015.1 Araneus ventricosus | reverse complement strand
TACTATGGGCTTCATAAAGGTAGTTTAAAACTATCGCCAGCATGTTTGTACCTGTCAAAGCGCATCGACGAAGACTAGGTGATAAAGCTGAAAGGTTACCAGGTTGTGCAACACGTTTCAGAAGATATAGAATTTAAAGAGCAATTTAAATTACAAACATATGAAATTTGATGAAGGAAAATTTGTGTATGTCACAGATGTCGCATCTTAATCTTAAGAAGTATGTTGAAAACTCAGACAGATAGCCTCAAGTTATATATGAAGGTGTCTCTAATACAGATGTATTTGAATTCTAGATTGATAATTCCATTATTCTGGTAAAGAGAGAATTTCAAATGGAGATACTTGTTAAGGGGACAAGTACAAAGAACGAAAGAAGTCCACTGTTGTTTAATAGAGAAAGGAATCAGGCTTCTGAGCTTAAACGCCAGCGAAAAATACTGTGAAAGTAAATATCTGTTTTTAATATAGGTGATATTTATTTAAAAACTATGTCTCACATAGTGGGAGATGAAACCTCGAACACTTACTGCAGACATCAATCAAGTGTGGCACTGGGAGGGGAAGTACAATAGTTACAAAGATAAGATTGCTCAACTCCGTTTACCGACACTCTTGACAAAGGAGAAGGAAATAAGCATACGACTTTTCGGGCGCTCTTTCGTCGTCTATCAGTTTGCATAACGGGCCATGTTGACCGTTACGGCAGTCAGAGGGATAAAGAAATCTTATGAAATAATTCCTCAAGACATGGAATTTTCACTCATTTTTGCAGTAGTAAAACAAATGATGACATGTTATAACAACAGCTGTTATAAGTTAAATGAACATTGATTAATATGATGAGAGTTTTAAAGAAACATGTGTTCAGAAAGATACGTTGCTGATTTGAAATGGCACTTTCAAAAATCGATTTTTCGAAAGAAAAGCCAACTATTTTGAATTTTTGTGTTTCGGATTGTTATAAGCATACATCCTGAATTTTTGGCTTCATTGCAGATAGAAAGGATTTGTATTGAACACAATGTTGTCAAAAAATACAAGGATGAAAACTCTGATAATTACAATTACGGGTGTCTTATAAAATAAAATGTATATCGATTCTCTAAGACCATTTATAAATGAATATCAAGCAGCGAACGTAGAAATATTATATACCGATAAAGAAATGCAGATATAAATCGCCATAAAGAAAAAATATTATTTTTTCTGAGCAAGCAATTAATCCTAGTACAAATATTAATATTTCGTTAAAAAGTTTATGATTTTTTTATTTGATTACTTTCTCTCATAAAACAAAACTGACAATTTTAAACTAGGTTTCTAAAAAAACTTTTTTATTAGAAGATGCAATTGAAAGCTACAAATTCTACACAAATATAATGAAAACAGTAAATAAACATTCCATGTCTTCTCACTTCAAATATACAAAGAAGTTACAACTGTAGGTCTGCATTAATCTGTCCATTGATGAATGTTGCAAATAATTATCAGCTTTCTTTGAAAGTGAGTGTGCCCAAATTATTTTCTTCTTCATCACTTTCTGGTCTGCTCTCTCGTGACCAAATCTTCACTGTAAAATGTGAGTTCCGAATATTTTATATTCCTCGTCTTATTGAGTCAATGCCAAGTGGATTTACTGCACTTCGCCGGGAAAAAGGAGGTTCCACAGAATATTAAGTTGTATTCCATGTCTTTTGTCTTTTCAGTGTTTCGAGTTTTGAATATCCCAGTTTTACACCATTTTAGAACATTTCAATGTCTGGATCGATGTAGAACCTCCTATCAACAGATACATGCTGCTCGAATTGGCGGTGATTGACTTAAAGTACTGAATCCACTTGAATGCAGGTCGTTGTACACTTTGAAAGAAATTCCGAAACTGCGGAATCTGCAAGGGATGAACCCGAGGACTCGGAGTAGAACTGCTGTCCCTCAGATGTAGACAATATTATGATGACTGAAATAATATAGATTTAGCTCTATGAAGGTAAAATAAGTGAATGACTCACACCACAGAAACAAACAAAGAAGCCCACAAGTCACTTGGAGATTAGAACTACAGGAACAGCTCAAGATCTCATTTACAGATCTCTCATCTCATTACATTCTTTCTCCAGCATGTTCGAAATAAACGTACTGCTCGAAGTATAATAAAGATTGTATTGTTTTTTTAATGAAAAGAGTATGATGGGAGTAGGGAAGAAATTCTACTCAGATTTTAATGAGTCGTAAGCCTCAGAAAGACAGAGTTGTTTGAATGCAAAATATTAAAAAATGGTGAAGTAACAATTGTGAAAATAATCAGGTGTTATGTATTACTAAACATGATGCCAATGCAATCGATGCATCATTTCTTTAATTTTCTCCAGAAAACATTTTGTGTTTTCCTTTTTTTTATTATTTTAAATTATTTAGAAGCGTGAAATCATGAAAGAATGGACAGTTTGGACAAATTATTCCCCAAAAGAGTTTCAAACCGAATATTGATTTACTAAAATCTCATTTCTGTAACTTGAAGTTGACGGGACCACAATAAAAATTGAATTTTCAAAAAATTCATATTAAGAACAATTAATTCTAAAAACAAGAACATGAAGGAGAACGACAATTTTTATACTAAAAATAACTTAAGGAATTATTTGTAATAGCAGTTAATACGTAATTAATAAATAAAAAGTAAGAAATTATAATGAATTAATAATAATATTTGAAATAACAATTTTTTTTAAAAAGTAACTTTTATAAAGAATCATGAACACAACAATTTGAACACAAAACTGTACAATAAAACTAAAACAAACTATAGAGTAAAACTAAAACAAGAAATTTATATCTAGCGTATTACAAGGTTTCAAGAAGTGAAAAACTTTTTATTGCTTTTTTCATGAAATATATTGTAAGCCAGTCAAGTCTACGAATGAATAATAGCCTTAAAAATTAGTCACCGACTATCTCTAAAAATACATGCTATGGAAATGTTGAGCGAACCAAAACAATCCTGAAATACAAACAGTTTTGATTTCGAATAAGCCAAAACAAGTTCGAATTATAGATTTATATACTAAACTGGCCCATTACTATTAATGACCATTAAAGCGATAAGCGCTGAAAATCTAATTTATTCTTCAAACTAACGATTAAAATGGCAACATTGTTAGAAAGTATAGGGTGATTAAAAAAACATAGCCAAACTTTAAAGGGTAGGTGAGGCACATGATAAATTTCCAGAATCGCATAGGAACATGCGTACTCAAACGCCATCTGGAGGCAGCACATGGTATTAAAAATAAAACAGCACTGCACAAAAGACCGATATCTTTCTAAATATCAGTGGTATTGTAGTGAAAATTTTACAAAAGTTGCACTATATATGTTACGCTTAATGTGGATAATCGATAACGGTTATTATGCATAATAACAGAGTTAAGCCGATAAAAGTGGATATTTCATGAGAATTTACCACATTAACCGGTTATTACGCATAATTACTATTGAAGTTCGGTCAATATGATTATTTTCAGCGGAGTAGCTTTCGGCTCTTCTAACATCCTCTAAAGTTGGTCTTTAAATTTAAAAATTTAATATTAATGAAATGTTTTTAAATAGAATTTTGATTTATTTAGTGATTTTATTTTGCTCTGATTTCGTAACTAAGTGAGTTTTATTAATTTATGAATTTAATAAAAATCTTTTGCGTAGAATTTTATGAAGCCGCTTGTTCATATTTGGAATTCTGTCTTCATTTGCGTGGTGGTTTCTTTCATTCTTCACAATATTCTATCCTTCTTTTTTAAACTCTAGAGTGTTTCTTACCAATTGAAAATATTAGAACAATAAATAAATCCATTAATTCTTTACTATTCATTGTTTTGACAAACATTTCCCGGTAGCATCGAAGCTATTAGGGGCAAATGCTCTACATTTTTTTACATTCTCTGATATATTTGCGTTAACCTCTAATTTCCTCAATATTCTAATATTCAATGAGATAGAGAAGCTAGTAGGTCCCGACTGCCCCTTCTAGCGAAGACATAACATGTTTTTTTGAGTTAACAAAATTTGCCCGGTGTCTATTTCAGATGACTCAGGCATCATGAGCACAATTTCTCCTGCTTCCGTTGAGTAATTATAAAACGCAGATTCCTTACATACAATGAAACAGCGAAGCTACTAGGTACTGGCTCCATGTGCTAGTGAAGCTCTAGGATGTTTTTTAAGATAAAAATATCTGCTTGGTGTCCATTTCAGATGCCGCATACCTAGGGGGGCAGTTGAAATGCTACATTTGAAACAGGACGTAGTGCAAAGACAAGCCATAATCGTCATATGTTTAATAATTAAAAAAAAAACTTTTCATTAAATATTACTGGAATCGAAATAAGAAAATATCCAAGGTTATATGTTCTATCCAAAACGTTTATTACTAGGGTAAGAAAAAACAAAAAAAAAAAAAGAATCGATCGATTAACATTTAAAATCATTTTACAGTTAACTCTGCACTCACAAGTACTTAGAGATCTGAAACATTATCGCATGACATAAAAATTAACGTTCGAGTTGATATTTCAATAAATTTTATGAATTAATCACATTTACCAATGAAGTTTGGTCAATGAGATCACATTTCAATGTAATTAATCACATTGACAGAGTTTCATAGGTAATTATACATAATATCCGACTAATGTATGAAATCTCATAAATTATCCACCTTAACCGACTCAACTTTATTATTATGCATAATCGCAGGTTAATATTCATAATGACCGCGGTAATTATGCATAATAACCTATTATCCATATGAACCGTAACATATATGTATCCAAAGCTGTGAAAGAAATATTACGTTACCTGTCGCTCATGCGCAGTAAAAAATTATTTACTACAAATATTAATTATCTCCACTTCTACTCAAAGTATTTACGTGAAATGTTGATACATTGCTTCTTTAATATATTGCCACATGCTCCCTAAGTGTCATAGATTTCTGAGAAAAGCTCTGCAAGTTACAAACACAAAACATGCGGAAAAATTTGGGATTTTTTAAAGAAACCTTTATATCTTCCAAAATATTCATGCTATTTTTTCTAAAATGCATGTAAATATTGCGCACATTGCCACAAAAATATTGATAGAAGTTGCGAACTATTATAAATTTTCTGTGAAGCGAGGTGAATCAAAAGACTTCTTCGAGTTAATCATTTTTGGACGGTCCCTTGAATGCCCTAATGACCGAAACTTTGATGTAAATTGTGAGTTAAATCCCATTCTTTATATGTTCGAAGTTTGAGGAAAGTTCATAAAGCCTTTCGGGAGGTATTCGAAAAAATCTGCATTATCATCTTCCTGTGAAAGCAGCTGGATACACTCGCCTTTGCTTGATCCAACTGTAAGCCTAGTTGAAGCACACAGTAGAAAATTTCGTATTTTTCCAAATATCACTCGAAAGGTTGGATTAATTTTCCTCGAACGTCGTCCATATAAAGAATAGATTTTAACTCATAATTTACATCAAAGATTCTGTCACGAGGGCACTCAAGGGGAAGTCCAAAAATTGATGAACTCGAATTGGATTTCCGCTCATCCCGCTTCATAGAAATCTGATATTGATTTGAAACTTTTATCAATTCTTTTGTGTGATGTGCGTAATATTTAAATACATTTTTGTAAAAAGAGCATGAATATTCTGAAAAATTTAAAGGTCTACCTACTTTAAAAAAAACAGATTTTACCGCATTTTTTTCCTTATAACATGAGGAGTTTTCATTATAATCCTATGAACCTTACGGAGTACGTGGCAATATTGAGGAGAAGCAATGTATCGAAATTTCACGTAAGTGTGTTCAGTCGTTAAGGAGATATTGGCATTTGTAGTAACTAATTCTTTACTGCGCATGCACTAAAGGTAACGCAATTTTTATGTCACAATTTTGGAGCCATATATATAGCGCAACTTGTATGAAAATAAAATGATTCCAGATGGCGTTTGCGCACCCATGCTCCTATGCGATTCTGCAAGCATATCATGTTCCAGACCTACCATTAAAGTTTGGCCACTTTTTTTAAATCACCCTGTATAGGTTTGAACCGAATTTGAGGGAAATCCCCATTGTTTTCCTTTTTTAAAAAGTCACTATTCTAGGTGTTAATACTGTGTCTGGCGAGTAAAAACACTGAATAGGCATCGAGCACACGTTTAGCGACGAGAAATGTAACTTCGCACTTTCTTGGTTTCGATGCGATGAAATCTGACCAAGACCACCAACGACAGCATTTTTTTTAATTGGAGAAGCATTCAGATTATTGCACCTTATCTTTAAAACCAGCCTCGACAGTACATCGTCTAAACGGGCTTTTTATTTCTTTTTTTGATGACTTAAACTACATAATTTTAATCATATAAAGATCTAGAAAATTCCTCGGGGTGCCAAAATTAGAAAATTCTTCAGAGAGGATTTTGTTACCTGGAATGTTCTAAACGATTGAGGATTGGAAGATAAGGCTTAAATTCTCTTTTCTGACACAACTAGTTCCAACATTGATCTTATCAAAGTTGTGATTACATTTTTGGAGCAGTACGAAGACCGAGAGACGAAATAAGTTTCATGTCGGCATGACATGTACGAATTAGTGCTTCGAATTGTTTTTGAACATGTTTTAGCAAAAATAACTAGTAATACAGGTGTTGCTTTCTTTAAATAAACAGAGAAAAACTGAATAATTTGGGAAAGAAAAATTATATGAACGTCATTGATTTTTTTTTTTGTGCAGGAAATTCGGCAGAAATAATTCTGCAGTTACTGCAAATTACAAACTACTTCAGTACATATTTCGAGGAAAACGGGTTCGAAATTGAAATTTGAAGCACGTGATAGTACCGGTTATATCTTTTTCTACATGAAATATGTATATTTTTACAGAATATTGTACATTTATAAGTCATTATAAATTGTTCCAAGTGTTATTTTCGGTAAATTTAATCTTTTCTTGTGTGTTTCAGATGTTTATTTGTAATTAATTGTAAATAATGCATAACACAATTTCATCTTCGATATACCTTTTTAATCAGTTTGGAAGTCCAGACTAAATGAATAGCTAAATAGTCTAGAAAGGGTCAAGAATCAATATTTTTCCGGCGTAAATGTATATAATGGTTCAAAATTTGTTTGTGTTTCTGAGTGAGAGATTTATATCCAGTATATAGCAAAAATATAGAAAATTAAGAAAATCTTTGAAATTAAATGCTAAACTTTTGTTATATTTTCAAATTCTTAGTTTTGTCATTAGCTTTTTAAAACCTCATTTTCTATATTCATGTTCTGAAGCTCAAGAAAGGGTCGAGCAAAAATATTGCCACTGTGCCACTCATAACTGATTTGCTAATTTATGACTTAGAAACACATTCTTTGTTCTTTCTTTAATACTAAAGCATATTTTTCGTTCGTTTTTCTTTTTAATTTTTCTAAATTTTGGGCAACGTCTTAAATGATAAATCTTAAAATCTCTCTGATACTTCTGTCAAAGGACAGCAAAAATGTACACTTAAATTCTGTTTCAAAATGCGAAAAACTACTTCCTTTAACCTTAAAACATAGTGGCATAGGTGTAAATTTTAATAAGATTTCATTATCGTTGTAGAATATTTTAATGCTAGTAATGTTATACAATATGAACAAATTAAAAATTATTTTTTATTTTAAAATTTACAACATTTAAATAATTGAGCTTAATAAAAGTGTCAACACATATACTTTTATCTTAATATACAATCTAGCAAAACCCTATCTCTTGTTCATTGAATTTCTATTGCAGAATATTACAAATGAGAGTAATGTTATCGTTATTAAATATATTGTGATATCTTAAATCAATTTATGACTATAGATGCGAATCAAAATGATCATTTTAATAGATTTTCTGTCTGTTTAGGGAAATTTTAAAGAAAATCTTTAATTTTGTTTAAAAGAAAACGATGTTTTTGGTTACAGCATTGTCTTATTTCGAAATCTAATTAAATTAGAATAAGATGAATACTTATCGATCATTAAAAGTTTTTCCCGGCACCATGACGAAGTTAAGAAATTATGCAATGTTTCTAGACAATTTGTAGAGATATTGCAATGATTTTATTAATTATCCCATTATGTAAACAATCATCTATTTTTTTCATACCACGACTCTCCCTCAGCCGAATTGAAAAAAGAACCTCCCTGCTTTCAGACTCTATTATAGAGGAAAAAGGAAGAGGAGAAAGGTTCTTGTGATCACCAAAATCATCATAAATAAATAAATTAAAATAACCACAGATGAAAATATAATCAAAAAATCCAAATCTTTCAAAACAATAAAAAAATTCTTCATACGTGTAGGAAGGCGGAAAATAAACAAAAAAAAACAAGCATTTTTTCCCTTGTGATTTAATTTGATTGAAATCCAGACAGCTCCGAGATGCAATCCGGCAAATCGAAAATACAGGGAGACGAACGCTTTTTGATAGCTAAACGAAAACCCCCACCACGTCTGCAATAATTGGATGAGGAACCACGGTCCCTTCGGAATACCAGGTACCTACCGTCAAAAAGTTCCAAGGAATCCATATTTTCAGAAAGTCATATCTCGGTAATTGAAATAACATCTTGATCGTCAGAACCCACAGAACTGAAAAAAAAAATCTATAGTTTTAGTGCGAATACAACGTACGTTTTGATAAAACAAAGAAAGTCATTTCGAGACTGCGGGCGTTGATGAATTCGATTCAGGAAGATTGTTGATGTCCCTCAGAGTTATTTTCTGGTAGTTCAAAAATCTATTTAACACCATCGCCAATATTGGTTTTGGTTCGCCAAGTGTTGATGTTTGTTCTATATTGACGTAGAGAAGCAGACATTTATAACTAAATCCACGCTGCATAAAATGGAGCTGCGTTTCCCCCCCTAGAATAGAAAAGATGGAGGACCTAATTATCTTAAACTTTGATTGCCGAAAAACTTTTCCTAGCTAAAATCCTTGTATTGTTGACAAATAATAGTAGATAGTTGTGCCTCTATAACTCCACTATCCCACACGTCTCCTTGCAAGTTCCCTTGACCAATAATAAAGAATGCATATACACATGATGGGACATAAATTCTCAGAAGCTTCCAATGAAATTTCATCTGCTTTGTTTCACTGGCTGCAGAACACGGACTTCAAAGGTATTAAGCTCCTGATATGTATGGCAGATAGGTTTGGAGGCCGAAGCAATAACACTACACTGATGATTATGCTTTAATGTTGTTGGCTAAGCAACCCCCAGGCAATCTAAGATAAACTTCCCAAGCCAAAACATTCTTTTATTCTCCCATTCCGCGTGCTTGCATGAATTGAAAAGAAAATGAATATAAAAATGAATTCCAAGTTCGGAAGAAATTCTTTCCGCAATAGGGACAGTTTAAATGTTAGAGAGAGAAAATCTCGATTATGATTGGATGGAAATCAGCAGCATTTTCATAAAACAACCTACTATATTCCATTTCAAATTCGTCCCGAAAAAGAATTTTTTATAACGAAACAAAATAATGAAATATTGGTGATATTAGAGGCTTTTCATAGATCTGAGGGAGGTAAAAGACAATAAGTTGTGAAGAGAAGGAAAAAACATGACAATCAGTAAGCTTAGAGTCATGATTCTAGGCTTAATCGTGAACCCTCTAAAACTCTGTCATATTGAACTAAATTACTGACGATGTATTTTGAACCAAATTGAGAGATTGTTGCTAGATTGGTTTTCTGCAGAAACATTTTACAATCAGACGTTCAAGGTCAAGAATAGTGGGAAGAAAATCCTCAGAAAGACACAAAGAATATTTAGAGTGACCTTACAGGAGATGTGGCTATAAGAATCTGAATTTTTTTTGCGATTGAATATATTTTTATGGTAAAATTATATACCTATTTTTTAAATAAAATTTTGAAAAAATTATTATGTCTAGTATTTTTAATAAAATTTTGAGTATTTATCTAGATTTGAGATTGCTGCAGAACTGGCCATCTCCAAAAGAAAAGTTTAAATAACTTCTCGCTGATTCATAACTCATTACCATAAATTTTATTCTGAATCACACCTCCCAAATGCCGTCCGGTTTCGTTTACCCTGGATACTGTTTTCATAACAAAACACGCAGAAAATTACATTTTATTTAATAGGAAGCATTTGTTGTGATGGTGTACAGAGTATTAAGTATTAAAAAATATTTTCGGATAAATATCATATGGACTGTTTATTTAAATGAAGAATATCAATGAATGCCTGTACTTCCAAAGTATTGATGAAAAGATTGGATTGGCTTTACCGTCAAACATTTCCTGAATTCGTCTGTATATAGGTATTAATACATTTCTGTCTCATCGATAAACATTTTCAGTAATTTTGAACCCATTATACAATTTTTGCTTCATCAAAAAATTCGAGTAGTCTTATTAGAATGTTGTGTAAAGGTTCTCATATTTTTGAGAAGTTCCTTTTTACATTATTTTTAATTGAAGCCATCTTACCATTGACTACAACATTTTAAATCCAGACTTCTAAATTTAAAAATATAATATCAATTGTCTAATTCCTTTCAGAATTCAACTTATGATCTCTAGTTCAATATCAACAATTTCTTTATTTTCATCAGTAATCAATTCTTAATCACTTGATACTTCAGCTAATAGCGTTACTAGTCTTTCCATTTCATATATGTAATTCGAATAGCGATAAATTGTCTCAATCCATCTGTTCTATTTAGCATCCAACTTCATCGGCTTGCGTTAACAAATGAGGAGAAATTCTTGAAATAACTGTGGTTAGCAAGTAAATGACCTTTCAAGCAGTTACTGTGAATCTGGAAGGTTTTCGTTGAAGGGTAAATTTTCTGTAATAAACACTTGTTGCCTCGAGGGTTTAAAGACGCGAAATGTCATATAATGTTTCGACATTGTAGATATAAACATTAACATTCTCAGACATTATTAAAGTTCCAAAAGATTTCGGAGATGCGAAGTTCTTTATTACACCATTTTAAATTGAAGCCATTGAAGAATGGTGCATTTACAACACCATTTTAACTACAGACTTCTAAATTCAAAAATATTTTATCAGTTGTCTAATTCCTTTCAGAATCCGACATATGATCTATAACTATTTCAATATAAAAAAATTTCTTTATTTTCTTCAGTAATCGATTCTTAATTAGTTGATATTTCGGCTAAAAGCTTTGCTAGTCTTTCTATTTCATATTCGTAATTCGAATAGCGATAAACTGACTCGATCTATCTGTTCTATTTAGCTATCCAACACGTATACACGAGCGCGCATCGGGCTTGAGAGACGCGACCTTCTGTTTCCTGAGATAACAAATGAGGATAAATTCTTGAACTACATGTGGTCAGCAAGTAAATGACATTTTACACAGTTACTGTGAATCTGGAAGTTTTCCGTTGAGGGGTTAAATTTCTGTAATAAATTCTTGCTGTCTCCGGGCCTTGTAGGACTGCTGCGCGTCCTCCTGGGTTAAAGAATCAAAATGCCATAAAATGTTTCGGCACTGTAGATATAAAAATTAATATTCTCAGGCATTATTAAAGTTCGAAAACATTTATCGATTTGATAGTGTGTATCGGGTAAAGTTCAAATGTGAAATAGTTAGACCATTGCGAAAGGTACTATGGCATCGGTTAAAGAATCAAGGATGTTTCCACCAATTCAGCTATGGAAAGGGACCGCTTAGATATATTGTGTCCAGTACCATTACAATCTTCCGACGAAACAAAATATATCATTGACGATAATTCTCCGTGTATTACTGCTCATTTTCATTAATATTTCTAAACTTTTGTCGGTTTACACTATTTTCAAAACAAAAGAAACGGGAAACGAGCAAAAAGTAAAAAATTGCAGGATATGACCTCAAATTAGAGTTTACATATGATTTTTCGGAGATCATTAATGAAAACAGGTATAAATTTGACCCTACAACTTAGTGATCCACGAAATGAAAGGTTCAATAGGGAAATTTTTAGGATTATAAAATTAAATATTATGATAAAACTACTAAATGAAACGAAGCTCCCTCAATCATTAGGGGTTGAGTTATTTAATACTGTTAATTATTTGAAAAACTGATTTTAAATTTTTAATTTTTTTTTAACAGGAAGGCTCCTTTAAATTATTATATCAGTTCCAAACAATAAACGATATTGACAATAAATAATGCATTTCGACAGTAATAACGAAAGATTAATGAATTTCTTTAAAAATCTTTTTAATTACCAAGTCATCATTACCAATCTATCAAGGTTCGGGAATACAAAAATAATCCACATTTTGTCAAATTGTACCACATGATAAGCATTTTGAAATGTTACCGCAATAAAGCAAAAATGAAACAAGATTTTATTATTTCACCTACAAAAGCGAAAATCATATTTTAAAATATTACAAATTGGTAAATAATTTAAATCAGATTTGATGAATGTTTTGAAAAACATTTTAAACTTACTGTTCTTATATCGAAGATCTTGAACAATAGGTATTTTGATGAGATGATTGAATTTTTTCCTTGTCATATTTCCACATTTTAATAAATAATAAATAAAGGTATCCAGAATGTATACTATGCAAGAAAAATTCCATTTATCCATACCAAAGATCAAACATGGCGTCATTTAGGTTGGGTTTCGTTGGAAATGAGAGGATTCAAAGTAGTTAATTTCGATTTCCTCAAATGGGGGCGCTGCTATGTTTAATTGTACACATGCGTAAATCTGTGTATTCCTTAGTTACATCAACATGTCAAAAATATTACCTATCTTGAGTCGTCTATAAAATGATACATGTTTGGCAAATATGAAGATATTTAGAAAAGTATTGTAAAATTGATGTTCTCATATCACAACCTAAACAAATAGTAATAAAACTAATTTTCAATTACCAGCCCAGAAATTAAATTTCAGGCTTTATATTAATGAAAGGTTATCAAGACCACATGCAGATAAATTTGTTAAAATTTCAAAATTTTATATAGAAATATTTTCAATATTAAAAGTGGTATTACTTACTTTACAAATTTTCAAATCTTACTTCCTAACTATGCCAAAGATGATTTCTCATTTTGACATGAACCGTATTTATTCGCGTCTGTAAAGCTATATAAATACATAATTTTTTACAAATATAAGTACAGAGTGTACAAACAATCCGCAGACATTTCAAGAAACCATAAAATATAAGCCCATTTTAAAGTGGGACACTTCATGCACATTTGGTTTCTTTCTTGGCATAGAAAACAAATTTAGTAGAAAAGCTTCCCTTCAGAAGAAGAAATGCAGATTTTACTCTGCTTAATAAACATGCAGTACCAAACAATTCAATTTACGATTACTTTAGCTGCAATCTAAGCAGTTTATCAGTGTTCGGTTCTTGCCCAAGGCTGTAGTATTTTTCAACAATCTCTACTAGTCTATAAAAGAGGCTTCCGCATTATATTGTGCATATGCTTCAGCTTCTGCAGGCAGAATAGGGCTTCTAGAAAAAATTTCTTCATCACCTTCTACATTCTAGTGCTTTCACATCATCATGTTATAAATACCGCTGATTAAGATCCTACGGTACTATAGGCTTCATAAAGGCTGTTGAAAATTATCGGGAGCAAGTTTGTACTTGTCAATGCAACATCGACGAAGACTAGGTGATAAAGAAGAAAGGTTACTATGTTTCGCAACATATGCCAGAAGATTTAGAATTTCTAGGGCCGGAATAAGGAGAAAATTCAAATACAAAAATATAAAAGTTGATGAGGGAAAATTTATGTTTGTTACAAATGTCGCATCTAAATCTGAAGATGTATGTTGAAAACTCAGAGAGATAGCCTCATGTTCTATATGAAGGTGGCTCTAGTTCAGATGTTTTTCAATTTGAAATTGATAATTCCATAAATCTGGTAAAGTGAGGATCTCAAAAGGAGATACTTGTTAAAGGGGTCAGTACATAGAACAAAAGAAGTCCACTGTTGTTTTCTAGAGAAAAGAATTAGGCTTTTTAGCTTAAACGCCATAGAAAAATACTGCAAAAATAAATATCTGTGTTTAAAAAGGTTTTTTTCATTTTAAAACTATGTGGGACATAGTGGGAGATGATACATCGAACACTTACTGGAAACATCAATCAAGAGTGGCAGAGGGAGGGGAAAGAACCATTGTTAAAGAGAAAATATTGTTCCGCAATGTTTACGGACCCTATTGAAAAAGGAGAATGAAATAAGCATACGACTTTTCGGGCGCTCGGTCGTTGTCCAGGAGTTTACATGACGGGCCATCTTGACCATTACGGCCGTCAGAGGGTTAAAGAAATCTTATGAAATAATTCCGCAAGACATGAAATTTTCACTCATTGCTGAAGTTGTAAAACAAATGATTATACGTTTTAACATTAGCTTTAATAAGTAAAATAAACAATTATGAATCCGATGAGAGTTTTGAAGAATCAGGTCTTCAGAAAGATATATTGCTGTTTTGAAATGGCAAGTTCAAAAATCGAACTATCGAAAGAAAAGCCAACCATTTTGATGTTTGGTATTTCGCGATTGTTGTAAGCAGATATACTGAATTTTTGGCTAAATTGTGTGAAATTTATCGTATTTAGAAAGGATTTGTATTGACCACAATGTTGTCAAAAGATACAAGAATGAAAACTATGTTAATTAGAATTACCAGTGTCTTAAAAAATAATACGTGTATGGATTCACTAATGTCACTCATAAATGAATATGAAGCATTGAGAGTAGAAATATTATATACTGATAAAGAAATGCGGAAATAAAGCGCAAAAAAGAAAAAAATGCTAGAAATCAATGTAATTTTATTTTGTCTCAGCAAGCAATTAATCTTAAAACCAATGTTAATATTTCGTTAAAACAGTTAAGGTTTTTTATTTGATTATTTTCTCTCATGAAACAAAAATGACGATTTTAAACTGGGTTTTGCAAATAATCTTCAACAGAAGATTCAATTGAAAGCTACAAATTCGTCGCAAATATAATAAAATCAATAAATAAACATTCCATGCTTTCTCACTGCACCTATACAAAAAAAGTTACAACTGAAGGACTGCATTAATCTGCTTAATTTGATACAAGCGTTATAATAAGAGAATTATTGTAATAAAAAATCTCAATAAAACCTATTTATAGTCGGTAACAATCGCTACAGATTAGTAACAGCCAAAGAGGCATAGAAAACTGTTACTCGTGAATCAAATCACCTTTTAATGTTTCTGGCAAAATGCAGAAATATTAAGCCTCTGAACGATTAAAATATGAACTCCCATATGAAGGACATTTTAAAACACCGCAGAAATTTCACAACAGAAACAAAACTTATACATTTTATGCACATGCGAGCTCGTTCCGCAGCAAAATTTCATTTCATTTTTGAACTGCAGTTTGAAATGAGCATGTAACAACCTCGACATTTTCAAACCACGTTTCTTCATTTTCGTTATACACACTAATGGCTATAAACTAGGCTTGTATTCATCTCTCCAGCCTTTATATAAAAAGAACTTTAAAGATACTAATAAAATTTTTAATTGTTTCCTTATATAAAAGTTTTTTAATTTTTAGGCAGTCCAAAAGTTGTAAATGCTTAAGCGGCAAGATAAATGAAACATTTCACAACATGGAAAGCATAACATCAATTCCTATCAAAGATGTCATACAGTTTTGAAATATTAAATTGAAGACGCTCAAATTGAGTGCAGTTCTTCTTAACGAAAATAAAACTGCATCCATTAATCTGACAAATAGCGCAGCATTCTAAATATGGACTTCCATATGATGGTCATTATAAAATATCACAGTAATTTTACAACAGGAACAAAACTTATATATTTTACGCTCAGTCGAGCTCGTTTCGTAGCAAAATGTCATTTCATTTGTGAACTACAGTTTGAAACGAGCATGTAACAACCTTGCGATTTTCAAACCACGTCTCTTCAATTTGGTCATACACACTAATCGCGATCAACTAGGCTAGTATTTGCCTATCCAGCCATCATATAGAAAACACTTTGAAGACAAAGGCAATACTAATAAAAGTTAGAAATTATTTCCTTACATAAAAGTTCCTTTTATTTTTTAAGCGGTCCAAAAGTTCTAAATGCCCAAGAGGAAAGATAAATGAAAAAAAATTTCTAACATGGAAACCATATCATTACTTGTTAAGAAAGGAGCCAAACAATTTTGAAATATTAATTTTAAGACGATATTTCGGCCTCAGAAACATAAAAACAGGGATCTTATTGTTTTTCACTGGCCTTTCAAATGTTAAGTGCTTCAATTATAATTTTCATTTAACAGCCGAAACACAGAAGTCCAAGCTTTAAATGCCATCTGTTGCCTCCCGATGGCGTTTTCACACTCATGTTCCTATGTGTATTTGGATGCTTATCGTATGCTTGACCTACCTTTAAAGTTTGGAAACGTATTTTGTATCATCCCGTATATATAAAGGAAAAAGGAAATCTATGAAAGTGGAATAGTTTCGATATTTAAAAATTTTATTTTGATTTCTTTTATAATTATGAAATGAAAATAACAGGAGATTAAATAGATTTAGTTACTGCAGGGTAAAGCAGAATCATTGAATCAATAATATTTTCAATTATAAAATGACTAAAAAATGCTTTAGTTATTATTTTTCGAAGTTATTAGGTGTTCCATCTGACGATTTCACCTCTAATGAGTTAAAAAATATTGTGATTTTTCCTTTTGGATATCGAATTCATTTTCGTCAGTCAAAATCTTAAAAGATTCGAGTGCTAAATTAGTAGACTGTTCCAGTTTCCGG
>BGPR01033653.1:0-16870 GCA_013235015.1 Araneus ventricosus | reverse complement strand
GTACCAGTTGGGTGTACATGGGACTCATAATCTGACAGCGGTTCAAAGTTATAAGATCCGTACCAAAATAGCTCTCGTATTGTTTCAAAGCGTGTCGTTAATATATATTTGAACTAAACTAAAGCGGTGGCCATATTGGCTATACTTAGGAATAGCCAGCTTGTTTTCTTAAACTTTTCATATGGACTGACTATTTTTTTTATAAATTCAGTGTGGGTGTGAGTAATCGAGAGCGTCGCATCACGCTCGACGTAGCTGGTAGAAAGAAAAGGAAGCGTGACAAGATGCTTTTTGTCTTCGAAAAAGGCAACGTGTCCCTGCACGCTCGCGGTAGCTAATACGTTAAGAAATCCATCGTAAAGTGAAATATCTAATTTTGTGATGACCATCGAATTGAAATTTGCTTCGGCATCTTATCATATACCAATCAGAATAAAAATAATTCTGAATAACTTTTCTTTTCTTGTCTTTTTTTCTGTTTCAGAAGCAGATCTAAATCTTACTGAGCACAATATGTTAAGGCCACAATGGAAGTTGAAAGCCTGAAAAATCGATTAAAACTGTGATTTTTCAATTTACATTTTTTTCTAGAAGAATACCAATATCGCCCGAAAAAAAATTATATTTTCGATATTTTTATTCGTTCTCTCAATAATAATAATAATATCATTTTTAATTCATATTGTGGGTTGTCTTTTAAGCCTGTTTTCAGCAATATCTCAAAAAGATTTTTTATATTTGGCATTATCCATATTTTAAAACACTCCATGCACATCAGGCTTACAGCTACAACTCTGAAACTGTTTTAATATGTAGTATAAGTTTATATGAATACAATGTTTCAAAAACAAATAATTTAAGAATTTTTTTTGGAATAAGGATCTTGCGTATTTTTATTACAATGAATTTTTGCAAATTAAAAAATATGAATCAAGTAATACCAGATTTGAAGCAAAAATTGCAATTTCGGTGCTGTCAAATATATAATATACTAGCTGTTTTACCCGCGGCTCCGCCCGCATTTATTTGTTCCTCTTAAACCTCAAAATACTCTTAAGTGTTGAATATTACTTCTTGAGATATTTACTTTACAAAAAAAAATGGATTTTACTTGCAAGATGTATCTTCTTCACTCCTATGTAATATCTTTAATATGCCTAGTTTATGTTCCAGACGAGATGTTTCTTGCATTCTTTTCTTTTACAAAGTTATTAATGGTTCAATTGATTGTTATGATATAATGAGCTCTATAGATTTCGCTGTGCCCGCCAGATTTTTAAGAAACCAATGTTCCTTTTCAAATTTATATTCAAGATTTAATTATATTAAGAAGTTCTCGTTATATAAATTTTATAGGACTTTTAACAGGGTCTCTGATGAACTTAACATTTATTATATGTCTCCCGGTGTTTTTAAATCGAATTTTTTTCAACTTTCAAATACATGACCTGTTTTCTTTTTTACTCTTGACTGCATAAAATTGTAAAGATTTTTATGCGCATTCTTATTTTTTTGATCTTGTGCTTGCGTATGTTTGACTTTTTGATCCTTGATTTTTTTTAATGGTTTTCGGATTTAATGTTCTAAATTAAAAAAAAAAAAACATTGTTTTTTTTTTATGATTTTAATGTGACGGTATACAAAATGGACTTTTGGAACCTCAATGTGTTTTTTAGTGCGTTTGTGATTGCGTGTTTTCGTTTTAAATCATTTATGCGTTTACATTTTTATGATTGGTATGGTTTTGAGCTTTGAACTTTTGTATCTCTGCCTTGGTCCTATCTTGGAATGGAAGCAATGACCCAATTCTGTGGTAGATTTGCCCTTGCATTTTAATAGTTGGCATGAATCCTTCTTCTCGAACGACAGCTGTGGTTCCAAATGATTTAATCGGAAAACATTCGTTATATTTTCTAACAGTAATACATTAACAAATTTATAAATTGATTAAATTAATTAAATAATAAAAATTCATAGTATTATATATAAAGGCGCAAATGCAGCTATTTATAATATAATACAGAAGCAAAAATTAGATAAACTAAACAAAAATTAAAATGAAACAAAAAGAAAGAAAAACGTAAAGACAAAAAAACAGCAAATTTAGACAAGAACAATGACAATACATCTTTAATCGTAAGAAAGCAACAGCCTCAAATTGTTGCATCAACAGAAGGTTGAAACGATAATATTTAAAACACATAAAAAAAATAACACATAAATGTATTGTCATTGTTCTTGTCTAAATTTGCTGTTTTTTTGTCTTTACGTTTTTCTTTCTTTTTGTTTCATTTTAATTTTTGTTTAGTTTATCTAATTTTTATATTTTCTAATGTTTTGTAGGAAATGTGCATATTGAAGAGCTACTCCCGAAATGAGTGAATACAATAGTTCTGGTGGTTGATCAAGAGAGGGTAGTTTTATTTTTCCGTTAGAGCACACATTCCTAGCGTTTCACATAATAAGTTCCTTTTCCCAATAGCTGCTTTGGGGTGGAGCCAATAGTCTTCAGCTGGATCATACCTAAATGCCTCCAGATAGAGACCCTGTCGCATGCTTGTTTGTCTTCTATTTACTTGTTCTGATCGGTCAACACGCAATCGCTGCTCTTGATAAGCATGTAACTAAGATGTTCTTCAGATTTCTTGCCAAATGCATTGCTGCTGTAGACGCTGTTAAGTTTGGTATTGGTCCCTCAGATGCTCGTAAGTTTTCTTGTGTAATGCGTTTTTGATGTAGACGCTGCTGAGTTTGTACAGGTTCTTCAGATGCCAGTAAGTTTGCTTGCCTAATACATTGATACTGTAGACACTTTTGAGTCTGCAAAAAAGAGCTTTCAATCAACCGCAGCAATCGGGATTTTTTTTAATGGAGTGATTGATCCGAGAGAAATCCGTTTCTTAGGAGGCATTTTGTAAGGAAGAAAAACCTTAATTAATTTGATACACGCAGTATGTATGATGTATTAACACAAGCAAACATTTTAATATCAACTCTACAAAAATCAGAATTCTATTTCCAAGAAATTCAGATAACGTGCAAGTAAATGATAATGCAACGTGCACTGGACGGATTGCTAACGCGGATGTAAAAACAATTTGGCCGAGTTTTAATTTTTGTATTAAACTTTTTTAAATCTAAGGAACTAAAATCGCGCGATCACAAAACCAATGATGTAAATATTCAGAAAAATCAATTTAACTTTAAGAGCACTTGCGATTAAATAGTAAAATATATAAATTATAACTGTTTAATCACTCGCTTGCTTTTGCATTTTAGAAGATATTGGAATAAACAAAAGCATTCTTACAAATTGTGTTTAAATTAATTTTCAACATTGATTTAAAATAAGAGAATAAGGAAATGGGACAGGTGTCATAAAAAGCTAATCTTTTGAATTTTAAGATGGTATAAAAATGGTTTCTGAGCCATAAGAAGTTCCAAAGTTATGCAGAAAAATTTTAAACCTTTTAACCTCCTTTAGGTGAAGTTAGAAACTTTCTAATTGCGTAGTTAATCCTTCTAGGTGCTAAGGAACACGTGTGCCGAATTTCGTTCTCAAGAGAGAGAGTTATCAAGAGGTGTGTAATTGTATAAGGTTAAAACACACAAACAAACAGATATTGAATTTTGCATTCTAAGATTATGTAGAACTGAAATATCTATGCAAAAAAATCTGTAACAATAATTTTGTGTTATATTTTAGCGCATTCGGAACATTTCGAAGTTCTATAAGATTTTAGTGCATTATATTAGTTTCTCTCCAAAAACTCAAAAAATAGCAATCAATTGAACTGCAATTTAATTCAGTATATTAATGTCTTGCCAAAAATATAAGAAATCGTTATGAATTGAGCTGAAAAATTTTTACAGCATTTAATAGATGATATAATAAAATTGTTATAATAATTACAGATCGATAGTTGAGAAATTGGCAAGGTTGTTTTAATCAATTTTTTACTCTTAAGGAAAATTTTCAAAAATCATAATTTTTATGTTGCCTTTTTTTATACGCTGTTTTATCGTAACTGTATCACTATTACTCTTATTATATTTTTTAATATACTCTACATTAAAATGCCAAGCTAGGCCAATTATATATAAAAAATAGCTGGAGCAATTTTCGCCAAAGCGTATCTTTGGCAGACACTCCGTCAGGCACCTGCCTTGAACACATTATAGTTTTGTAGTTGTTAATCGAGAACAATGTTGACCATCATTTTCAAAGAAGCTACCGAGTTTACCTAAAACACCATGTTGATCCATTGTAATAAATCACACTTTATAATTAAAAGAATACTTTTAATACAAAAAATTAAAAAAAATACTTTTCTCCCCGTAAAAACGTACGTTTTTTTCCCCGAACTAAATAGTAATTGGGATAGGAGCCTGATTTTACACTTATTAAGAGATAAACTACCGTCATAAAGGATTTTTGGAGGGAACTGGCTCGCGCTCTAGCTCGAGTCCAGGTTCATGAGAAGCATAATAAGATCTGGGTATTTTGACGAACAGGCTGTTTTTAGGATCACCATCGACAGATGGGTCAGTTGCATTTAGTCTCCGAAACGGAGCTTGATTTACTGTTAACATACACATCGACAATTGGCTGTTAATATTTTTCAAAGGTTCCATCTACCATACCAAATTTCAAGGGAACATTTTTTGAGACTCTTTATAAGATAAGATTAAGACATATCAATATCAAGATTGATCTCCATAAATCTTGCTTTAAGAGAAATCTCAAAAAGTGTTTCCTTGAAATTTGACAGGATCGTTGATACACTGTAAAAAAAAACCCGTAAAATTTACGGTTTTAAACTGTCAGCTGGGTTGGTTGTGCAAAACCGTAAAAGTTACGAAGTAAATCCGTAGGCACAACGGTTTTTTACCATACAGGAACAAGTTTTTCCCGTAAAAGTTACGAAGTAAATCCGTAGTCACAACGGTTTTTTACCGTATGAAATTAAGTTTTCTCCGTAAAAATTAAGTCATCGAAGTAAGTGATGTCATCAGCTGAGTTGAGTTGTTTTTCTCCTTCTGTTCCAGTTGAAATGTGCTAATGTGTATTATCAATTTTAGGAATATTAATTAATCAAGGCTTAATTATTAATTTCAATTAGTTTAATTAATATAATTCTTAATTGAACTTACTTGGACGATTTCGATGCAAGATGGTGAAAAAACTTTTAACTCCTCTGAGCCGGGGATCGAAACCGAGTTCATAGAAATAAAAGGCAGTCGCTCTAACCACTAGACCACCGGAGACTTCATAAAATGAAGTAAAAATAATCTATTTGAGTTTTAAAGTCACTATAGCTCTATTGGCGCCACTTAGTGGTGTAAAAATCAACTATTGCCAGAACACGTGTTTTAAGGTTAGCTTTCATGAGTGACAACAGGTTACTGCATCATGTGTAAACAATAGCGGAGATGGAACACTATTTAAAACATGAAATGAATGCAATAAAATGACATTTAAGAAAAGGGAAAGTTATCATACGGAAAGCAATACCGTATGACGAAAAATAGAATTTGAACTGACGGTTTTAAACCGTTTATGGCTGGAGCGGAAAACGGTGAAACACCGTTTTGTAAACAAAACAGCTTTAAACCGTCAAATATACGGAAAAAGTCAGGGAAAAAAACGTATATTTTTTACAGTGTAGTTTTCAAAAAAGGGCAGTAGAACTGTCTCATTTCAACAATAACGAGCTTCATTCAATTCAAAATTTAACAAGTACATCACAGAGTTTGAACCTTTATGGCTTATCTTTACAGGTTAGTTATTTTCTCACGATCGCTGCGTCTACGGAGACGAAGATGATCCAGAACTACGTAACTGACAATCCCGTGACAAAAATCTTTTATATCATGTAACCCAGAGGTTTGAACTCATCTATAGGTCACGAAAATATTGTTAAAAATTCCCTGGATCCCTGATACGAATGATCAAGATTCTACAAGAAAAGAGGTATATGTTGGAGATATAGCTACTACGCGCCAATACAGTCAGATGCTGACTTGTGATAGATCATCACCAAGAATTAGATAAGCTCGAGAGAAAGGAAGAATATTGGGGCATGATGCAGATAGATTCCGCCATTCCATGCCATGGCCATGACTCTGGCCTCGTCTAGGTTATTCGCAGCCACTTCTACTGTTGGTATCAAGCAACGCAAATTCCCCCCTTTTGTATGGGATGAAATAATACCAAGCCCTTTAAAGCCTTGTAAATGTTAATTGTTTTAAGTTTACCTTGCTCGTTTCAATACGAACCATCCATCACAACCACAACGCAAGAACCTATGATAATATCATTGACCAAGGAAGCTTTGAATGACGTCAATTATCTCTTAAGACTCAGTGTGGACTATTCCAGAATACTCTATCTTAAATTTTACTTTTATTTCCTCTTTTCTATCTCTGACTTTTATTTACTCCCAGAGGGTGTTATTTAACAGTAAACGTTATGAGGTTAGTTCCTGCCTAATGAAATAATTGTACCAATAATAATTAGTTGAATACATCGCAGTTATATCCTATTATGCTTGCAAGAATAATGTAGAACGGAGTCGTTTTTTAATACTTACAGAGTCCTTTGGCTAACAGCAGGGATTTCTTCTCGTTCCTTTGAAGAGACTGGAAGATGGGATGTACAAAATCTACAACCGTCACTGTGGCCAAAGAGTTCAAAATGGAGGAGATGGTTGTGAGCGATCCGCTGAAAATCCCTGCCAGAGACAGGCCAGTCAGTCCAGGAATGGAATAGAATTTGGAGACGAGAAAATAAGGGACTAGCTGTTAGGAAATGAAATATGAAAATCAGTAAATTAGAATTTATGTACCGTAAACAACTATCCTATTTGGAAGATGGAATGTAAGGTAAAACTATTTAATACTAACTACACACACATTGATTAAAAATTATATTAATTTGTATGACTGAATAATTGTGAAAACATCATGCACTTGCAATGTATCATATATTTCCTCGAAAACGCGATAAAACAGAGAATAAAAAAGGCATTAGCATGATTTTTCATAATTTCATAACACAAGACCAGTCCCCCAAAATAAGTTTTCTTTAAGATCGTCAAGTACACAGACGTATTTAGCAAAGTCTTGCATATTAAAATAATAGTGATAAATATATTAATTTATAAATATAAATGAGTAACGTTATTGACATTAATACTGTAAATAAAAGCTAATAATGATTAGAGAAAACTATTTGAAAATACGATAGTAGAAATAGCACTAATGTGAACTGCTGTTCTCTCATGCTCAGAAATTATGGGTATTTGAGAATCAGAACAAACAAAAAAAATCGTCAGAGAAAAATTTCTGATGGATTAGAATCTTACATCTCAACTGTTTCAAGCTGAAGTGAGCTCTAAATAACGTTGAAAGTCCGACACATGGAGTAGAACAGCTGATGGAATGTATAAAAGGAATCCTTGTGACGGAGTGTATTTTACAATCAGAGTGCAAGCTTGATATTACCTGAAGCTAATTGCTACGACACAGATGACACAAAAGATAGATACTTTCAACAAGTAGAATTATCGTCGATTTGAATGTAGCTGGAATTGCTGGCTGCTTTGAATGAACAACTGGAAATCGCAGAAAGTGGAATCAGGAAACCTATGGTCTAGCAGCGATTGCAAGAGGATGGAAAAGTAAGCAGACGCTTCAGTGCGAGTCTTTTCCAAGTTATAACGCCGAAAGACTACCGATATTTGGCAGTTATTTCCAAAAGAAATAGCTGGAATAGAGGAGAATCAGAGGTTCATCAGCATCACTATGGTTTCAAGGTAGGTATACCGTGTACAGAGGGGTCGGAGCTTGTGGTCTGTATGCTTGCAGGCCTGTCAAATGTGATTGCCTATGCCGGCTAGCCTTATGGAAACAACATGGTAACACCATCACAGTATGCTTGTGTGTTGTTTACTGACGAAGCCAGATATTCACTTGTGTCTTATTTTCACATAAAAAGCACCAAGGACCATCTATAACCAAGAAAATGTCGTTTTTCTGGACCCCGTTACGTTAGCGCTGGATTTTTATTTTGGGATGGTATTATCTAGGTTCTCTAACAGTTCTCGATGTCCGACTGAAATCAATGACAGGCTATCTTTATCGATACATCATTCTACAGCAGCACTGCCGTCTGTTTGGGGATGCAGACCTTGTCTTTATGGACGACAACACTTGACCTCACCTTGTAACTATTACGAACAAATGTCCTGGAAATAAAGATATCGCCCATTTGAAATGGCAGGCTTTTCTGCCGATTTGCCTCAACTGAGAATGCATAAAATATACTCAGGCGACATATTGCAGCGTGTCACCCACTACTTAAGTCTATTTCAGAAATTTCTATAGCATTAATTCGAAACCCCTCCCTCCCTTTATACCAGCTGGGTAATTTAATGCTCGGCCTGCTCAGACGTTTCACAGACTCTATTGCAGCACAGGGCAAACATATAGCCCATTAACTTTCGTAGAAACAGTATGGTGCTAATTTTTCAACACGAGACATGTATTAACGCTCTCTCTAGGCAGATTTCCCCTTATTTTATTAGGTACTATGCTATGTGCATCGCATTTTTTGTTTTGTACCCTTTTGTATTAAACAGGCTTTATGTTTGAAGGAATTTTATTGTTCTGCTCTTGCTTCATTTGTGCATCTTCATCCTGTCCTTAATTTATAAACATGAGAATTAAAATTTATCTAAAACTGCAATAAATTTTATCGAGTCTAATCATTTTGGCGAATCAGAAATCTCGATTCGTTTTTTGTTTCAAACCATCTTTTTTATTTTTGATTCAATTATTTTTCTTTCAGAACTGGCAGAATGAACGAACAACTTACTTGGTCATATTTTGTAAGCCCTGTTTCTCTGCTGTTCAAGATGGGGTCACACATGAAATAAACAGCGTACAAAATTATCCCATGCAGGCAGGAAGAAAGAAACAGAAAAGTCATAAGTGGGATACTAATCAGAAGAGCCCTGTGGGTTAAGAGAAAACATGGACAATTTCATAGAAATTTTGTTTAAATAATATTGGTGATTGGTATACGTTTAATGGATGGTTACATACTGTTTAAACAGAAATGAAAGTCAATTCATATTTAATCAAAATTTTATGGGAATTAATAGCAGCAAACATCTTTTCTGTATTCCACTTAATTTGTGTTTGAACTGAAAATAATTAATAAAAAAAGTGAAATATATATGTTGAGCGTAGCCTTAAATAAGCTGAGAATTATTAATTTCAAGTATTTTCCAGATGATTACACCTAATGGCTAGAGAATTATAATTTTTTTTTTTGGATTTCCCCATTTTTTTGAATATCTCCCGAAAGGCTGAATGATTTTTCCTTCAAATTCGGTCATGTAAAGAAAGTTCTTGAACGCACATTTCACAGTGAAGATGTGTTCGCGAGGGCTGTTAGGAGACCAACCAAAAATTAATCAAGAAGAAATATTTGGGATTCCTCCGAATTAAGGTAAGCTGAAAAGGATTTCCAGTCTTCATAAATGGTTTTGTTTGCTGCTCTCAGTAAATTTTTTAAAATTTACTGAGCGCAGTTTGAGCAGAAATTTACTCATTTTTTAAAATAGCACATCTATTATAAAAAGATATAGATTTTTAAAAAAAATTCCAAAATTATTTTCCATACTTTTCTTGTTAATAACATTCAGATTTTCAACCAAATTATAACAAACTTAAAGAACACATGGCAATATGTTAGAGAATCCATATATTAAAATGTAAAGTAAATACTTTGAATATTTAAAGAAATATGAGTATTTATAATTTTTTTATTGCGCATATGCGAATTATAGAACATTTTTCTTTCATAATTTCAAAGCCATATATCGAAAATAACTTATATTAAAATTCCATCGGAATATCGTTAGTATTCAGAAAAATATCACCGAGAGCTTGATTTCAGTTTCTTAGAGAAACCACATCATGTCCTGTTAATTGGAAACCCATGAATGTGAATGCAACGACCGGTTTAATCGACTTTAAAGACCTGTACCAATGGGTAGATCACTCTGTTCACAAAGTTCTCACTGTGCTCAGAGCTTAGGTTCGAATTGAGAGTAAGACAAAGGTATTCGTGTCTCTCCCCTCATAGAAGGGTAAAGTTGACAGCCTACGATGCTTTCGCTCATCAGGTCCTTTAATGGAAAGTGACGTTAAGTCAACGGCCTGGGCTTCAGAGAAAACTATTTATGCAAATGTCTCTAACAGACGAAAATAAGCAAATCCCGTTTACCACGCCACCTCATCTCAGAAGCAAGAAGATAGAATCCCTAGCAAAGTGAAGGAAAACGGGTAATTCCGTTGAAAAAGTCTTATATAGAAGCCAAATTGGCAGGATCTACGATTGGTAGAAAAAAACAGACACTGGTCTCTCGAAAGGTGAGATACCCAAAGTGTTTAGCAGTTGGAAACAAAACATTTCTTGTCGAGGAGGCATAAATGTGGAACGAAAACTATCAACCAATCCCGTGATCTTTGACATCTCTCATGGATTGTACGCCACAGCAACTGACGGAAGACTCCAATGAAGGTTTGTCTTGACAGAATTCGACTTGAACAATGCGTAGGGAGTTGCAGACAATCGATATAGGCAGTCTAATGACTATGCTGAAGTCTCTCTTTTCTCCAAAGAATCAGAAGAACTGGTAAGCCTTGACTGGACAGATGACGATTGGAAAGAGGTAATGTGATCGAATGAATCACTCTACACTATGTTTTGTGTGGACGCCAGGCCGAGAGTGTGGCGCAAGGCCATAATCTAGCTTTCCTTGTCTGCGCAGTTCAAGGTTCTGGGAGGTCTATCGTGTTGTGGGGTCCAGTGATGTTCAACTAGAAGTTTATATACATCACTCTATATATCTGGCTTTGAAATTATTAACGACAAAATATGCTGTAATTTTCACATACGCACTTAAAACAATTTCCTACAAATACTCATATGCCCTTCAATATTCAAAGTATTTACTTCAAATTCTAATATAGAGCTTCGCTAACATATTTTCAAGTATTCTGTGAGTTTCATATACTGCTGTTGGAAACTCGGCAGGTTATAAGAGAAAAACAATTTTGAACAATCTGAAATTTTTTGAAGCTATCTATTTAAATATTTCTATTTTGCGGCTCCCAATAAACGCGTTATTTAGGTATAGGATTTGGCGACATCTAGAGCAATTGATGGATCACGTAATTTCACTTTCCAAAAGTAAACAAACTAGTACGATTTAGTCTGAACCTACTTTTCAATGAGTTAATAATGAATCTTAACCGCGCTGTTCAATATTATCGAAGCAATGAAAGAAGACGAATTCAAATAATCCAGTTGGAGAATGTTTTGAGATGAGTTCATTTAATTAGAAGGAGAAATTTGTTTCAAACTGTTCAGCATGCTGGTCAGACTTAAAAATACTGCCAAATTGGAATTTCTTTCGGGCGATTATTCTCAAATGTGGTAATCCAGAAACATTCGTTTTCGTCTTTCGAGCTTTTTAACAGTAGGTGCGATTTATGGCGAGCTTGGCAACAAAACATCATCGCATCCTTGAGTCTTACCAATTTGTTTTCAGAATTTATTGCTTTAAGTTGTTCTGTTCGCCTCCAAACCACGCCACTTATTCACGCACCCGATTATCGAAACACATCAAGGTGGGGGGAGAAAATCCTGTTTTTGCTTTTTAAGTCTATTAATCTATGGGGAAAAATTTAGATAAGGAAGTTATGAATATTAAAAATATCTATAAAATTAGCAGTCAAACATTAAGATAACTTAATTAGACCAGGAGTAGATTAAAAAAGTTAAATTTTCGAAAAATGCTTTTGATGTAAGCAAAAGTTTTGAAATTTCACTAAAGTGCGTGCTATATACGAGGAAATATATAGCAAAAAAATATAGATCGAGATCTACATTAATTTTCGAAGAATCCAATGTTAGCGGAAAATAAAAATGAGTAATCGAAAAGTGCCAATTAGTAATTTTTATTTCTCTGAAATGTGGAGTGAAAATAAATCCTTTATTAAAAGTTTTCTTCCCTACATTTTAAAATTATCTCTATATGGTCGTTATTCAGAAAAGTTGGTGAAAATTAAATATGAAGTTATCATTTTGTGTTAGTTATCATGCCTGAGAGCATACTTTGTTATGCCTGAAGGGCCTTCGGGCATAATAATTTTTTTCACATTGTTACCAGCTTCAAAATTTATCAAGCAAGTATTATCCGCATACTTACAACTTTGCCCTCTTATTATTTCTCAAGCTGAGCAACCTCTGAACTCCTGTTTGGTTGACACTATATATGGAAATCCCACTGAAGAAGCCTTGAAAAAGACCATTCCAAAATGTATATCTTGTTGTGAAATCTATTTGGAAGCTATAAGAAATTCGATTATAAGCAGCAAATTTCTTTATAAACGAAAAAAAATTCTGCATACTTAAAAAATGAAATACCTCCCATACAATATGAATGTTTTAAAATTAACACTCTGACTCTTAAGCCGCCCGTAACCGGCCATGCAACTTCTATACTAGTGGGGCGGATTTCTGCCGGTTGCTGTTCCGAAAGAGGGAGAAGGCAGTTGGGCGAGTGGTCATTAAAGGGACCCTTAGGCGAGAGATAAGAGATGAAAGGCCTGCCATTGATATCTCTCACCACCCGTAGTAAGCAGAAAAGGGGGAACTGGGCGGACGAATCCATTCCACACATCAATCAGTAAGCAAACCTCCGTATACAACTGTACTCCGATTTTGAGGACTCTTAGTAGTCAGAGGGTTATGATGCAATCCTGCTGCATGCTGTCTCACGATTCTTTGTAATCGGGTTCAAATTTCAGTACTCTAGTGCGCCACAGAACTCATACAGATTTTGATGACTTTCGATGTGTTCTGTAATTGGTGCCTTTCTTTCGACTGTATTATTTACTACTTGCAGTGTTGTATGTATTTGTGTGTATGTGTGTTTCTCTTATATATTTTGTATCTGTTCTGACGGACTGTCTGTCCGGATGCCCTGCGAGGTAAGATGTCTCGAGTTGAGATTGATGATTGACTTTATAATAAAAATGCCATTTTTGCATTCTTGGTCTGCCTTTATGCTCTTCCCTGCTCAAACGCTATAGCTTCTGCTTTTCATTATTTTATGCCCGACCTCTTCGGCATGAAATATATCAGGGTTATGAACCACAGAAAGT
This sequence comes from Araneus ventricosus, assembly GCA_013235015.1. Lineage (NCBI taxonomy): Eukaryota > Metazoa > Arthropoda > Arachnida > Araneae > Araneidae > Araneus > Araneus ventricosus. The sequence continues at coordinate 3,625 of BGPR01033653.1, read as the reverse complement.
AGCTAAGAGCAGTATTATTTGAAAATAACTTTAAAACGTATAATTGACCAAGATGGATAAGTTGGTGTATCAAGCGATAGAAAAGTTAGACGCATCTAATTACAACTCCTGGTGTGATGATCGAGTAATCTTGTTGGAAAAGGATTGTTGGGGTATTGTGCAAGGAACCGAAACTTTACCTGTTGAAGGAGCTACTGATAAGGAAGTGAGAGACTACAGATTGAGGAAGAGCCGAGCCTATAGTTTAATATACTTAAATACAGCGAAGGCTCATCGACTTTTAATTTCTGATACCGAGGATGCAAGTCAAGCCTGGGAAAAGTTGAAACAGCACTTTCGTCCGGAATCCCGTGCCAGAGCTGCCGCCATGACGGATGGATTTTTCTCCTGTAGAATACAAGATTGAGAAACTATAGGACTGTACGCTGCTCGTCTACGCCAGCTCGTGAACCAGCTCAAAGATGCCGGAGCACCTATTGCGGAATGGTGCCAGTCTTTCCAGGTTATACGGTATCTCCCAATGGAATTTTCAGGTATAGTTTAAAGTATTTATCGTTGGGAAGATAAAAATTTTATTTTTGATAATGTTAATTAATAGCAGAAGAAGATTAAAACAGTGTCAAAGTGACCTTGACTTTATTGCATTAGAGAGTAAATTGGATAGGACTTTGCTTGAAAAGGTTAAATTGAATAAATTTGTTTCAAATAAATGCAAGAAAGATATCGCAAAAGTGCGAAAATGTTTTGGTTGCGGTAAGCCTGGTCATGTAATTGCAAATTGCCGTATTAAATTTAAAAGTAAAGAAGTTAAACAAAATTGTGAAAACAGCTTTATATTTGAAGATTGTTATAATTTAAAAATCGTAAACAAAAGCTGTTGGGTTTTTGACACCGCTGCAAGTATACATTTTTGTTCTAACTTGGAACTTTTGAGTGACTTTAAATCCAATGATAATACTAAAATGTCTGTTGCAGTTAAGGGTGTAACTTGTCCTATAAAAGGTGTTGGTACTGTTAAGATGTTTTTAAGACTAATAGGAGAACAGAATTTATTAATTTATGTAATGTTATGTACTCGCCAAATTTAAGACGTAAGTTGATGGCGGGCCCTATTATTGATCAAGGAAAAGCACATTTTATTGGCAAAAATGGTAAAATTGATGTTTTTTGTAACAAAGGTAGAAAAATATTTACTGCCTATAAGGAAAATGGATTATATTATTGTTTCCTAGTTACCCAGATAAAAATCGTAACAAGGAAATTGTTGGTTTTTCAGTTTCTAGTAGTGATGATTTAGAAGTATGGCATAGGAAATATTATCATGTAAATCCCCATTATATAGTTAACACCACTAACAATGATAGTGTACGAGAATTGCCTCATTTAAAAAGTAAAGCCATAACATGTGAACCATGTCGGTTGGCCAAATCTAAGAGACGTTCATTTAAGCCTATCGGTAAAATAAGATCCACTAAGCCACTTGAACTGTTACATTTAGATGTGTGCGGACCTTTACCCTCTTACTCAATTCAGGGTCACCGTTATTTTTTGTCTATTACAGACGATTATTCTAGGAAGGTAACAACTTTTCCGATGAAACGAAAGACTGAAGTTTTCTCGATTTACAAAATATCAGAAGAGGGCTGAAAGGTTTACGAATTCTAAAATAGTTAATATAAGGACCGATAATGGAATGGAATTCTGTTATACAGAATTTAATAAACTTTTAGAAGATCAGGGAATCCATGCTGAACGCACTAATGTCTATTCACCAGAACAGAATGGCGTTAGTGAACGTTTTAACTATACAGCAATGGATGCGGTAAAAGCAATGCTTAAAGATAGTGGTCTCGGAAATGGTTTCTGGAATGAAGCATTATTGTTTCACCTATGTTTGGAACAGAGTGTGCAACAAACATCGAAAGAAAACCCCTTTTGAATTATTTGGTGGCAGGAAACCTTCTGTAAAACACTTTAAAATGTTCGGTACCACAGCTTATGTAGGTGTCCTAAGGCAAACTAGAAGTAAACTTCAAATGCGTTCCAAGAAAGGAATAATGGTAGGTTATGCCTTCCAAACGCGTGGGTATCGTATTTGGATCTCTAGTGAGCGAAGAGACATAGAAACCATAAATGTAACTTTTAATGAAAACGAGGTACGCAGCGGAGCAGTTCTGGACCCTAAAAGTAAAAATTTGGGTTATTATCCTTCTTATTCAGAAACTGATAGTGAAGTAGACTATGAAATTTCACATCGTGAAAGTAGTGATGAAGTAAAAAGGGAGTGGAACCAGAATCTCCAATTGAAATAAAAACTGAATTTTGACGAAACGGATAATCTTCGAGCCCCACTTAGTGAAGTTGTATGGGTAACGGAAGCAGCACCTAGAAGAGAGAAATCCAGAACTGATTTCTTTTATAAGGTTGAAGGAACCAATTCAATATTAAATTCAAAGAAAGCTGTAGAATCTTGCTGCAAATCGAATAATATTAAATATGACCCGACATTTTTTAATTTCAGTGGGAAAAACACTTATTCTGGTGTTGTCAAAAAGGGAACTGAAGATAGTTCAGAAACTTTAAGGAAAATGGATAATAATAATACAGAAGTATGACTAGATATAAATGTTCCTTATAGCTGTAATTCGGCTATAAAATCTCCAAAAGCAAAAATTTGGCTAGAGACTATGCAAGAAGAAATTAATATAATGTCTAATATAAAAGTATGGGAATTGGTCCCCAAACCCGAGAATATTAAAATATTGGGTAATAAATGGGTTTTTACAATTAAAAGGGATGAAAACTGCAAAATAGTTAGACATAAAGCGAGACTTGTGGCGCAAGGTTTTAGTCAACAAAAAGGGGAACATTATGATGATGTATTTAACCCTGTTGTAAATTCTTCTATAATAAGAATGTTTTTCTCAGTTTTAGTATGCTTACATAAATGGAAGCGCTGTCAAATAGACATCAAATGTGCTTATTTGTATGCACCAATCAAAGAAACAATTTTTATGAAACAACCACAAGGTTTTATTAATCCCGATAAACCAAATCATGTATGCTGACTTAAGCGTGCAGTTTACGGCCTACATCAAAGTGGCCGGGAATGGCTTTATGAAATTCATTCAGTTTTAGAAGGTTTTAATTTTCAAACATTGGACTGGGTCAATTGTGTATATGTGTATAAAAATAATATAGTATTACTTTCGTATGTCGACGACATTGTGATTTTCAGAAGGACTGAATAACATATTACTGACATTGTAAAACTTTTGAGTAACAAATTTGATTTAAAGGTTTTAGGAAAAATACGTAAACTACTTGGTATTGAATTTGATGAAATAGATAATAGATTGTATTTTCATCAATGTGACTACATTTCGAGGATTTGTAAGACATATGAAAAATATGAAATTCCGATAACTTCTCTCCCCATCGCTCAAGGTGTAATTATTTCAAAGTTGCAGTGTCAGTAATAGTGAAGAAATTGCTGATATGGAAAAATTACAATATAGAAATCTAATTGGATGCTTGGCTTACATTGCCGATCGAACTAGGCCAGATATCTCGTATGCTATGAATATCTTGGCCCAATTCCAGTCGAACTCTGGAATATCACATT
>BGPR01033652.1:491-15612 GCA_013235015.1 Araneus ventricosus | reverse complement strand
GCTCTGGAGTAGCATTAGTCATTGGCGTTGCCTTGGGAATTTGAAACGGTCAGAAGATCATTCGTTAAAGGTACTGAAGGTTCTTTGTTTCCTACTGTGGATTCCGGATCAGTTCAGGCCTGGATTGCAGCACTAGAGATTTTCATCCTCTTTAGGATGATTGTAGGAACAACAAGAGAAATTCATGGAATAGTCTTCTTCCCAGTTGCAACATTTGTCAGGGGCGCCTCTTAGCTTGGTACAACTTCGGGTTTCATGGGATTTTAAACATACCGAATTATTCCAATAACTTCAGCAATCGAGGGAAAGTTAAACGATGGCGTAGCGATCTGGGGACAAGGAGGGTATAGATGCCCGACGCAAGTCATAGGGAACGTCATAGAGACAAAATGTTCGTGTGTTTTTTTTTCATATTTTTAAAGCGAAATATAATGTGGGTGGCGAAAAAATGATATCATTCCTCGGAAGCGATTAATATTTCCTAAACAACTGGTGAAACAATTTATGCCCAGGGCGCCACTTACCATAGCTACGCCACTGAAGTTAACAAGCGCGCCCTGACCGCGAGGAATGTGTTTAGCCTCAGGCTGAGGTACAGAGCCACTAGTTCTTCTCAGCTCCAGAATTACCATCAAGGATTTTTTCCAACGATTCTTGAGAGTAATTTCGTGAGCGTGGAAAGGCTTCTTTAAAACAGCATCTGCTGTATTTCGTTTTAAAAGTTATGAAAAGGATGAACTCAAACTTCGTTTCTTTGCTGTCAAGGAAGATCATAAATCATAGCTGTGCGAGAGATAGGTATGCCATGTAAAGAAGGGATTGCAGACGCTTCATTGACAAACTCTAAAGGAGAAATAGAGAAGGACGAGCATTAACAGGTGGGAATTTTTATATTCCAAGATTATTTATCTTAAAGGATGATAATGATTTGATAAAACTCTGTACTTAGATATATCCTGTTTGTAAGACAGTTATGGTTTGTAGTTCTCAACGCACAAAATTGTTAAACGACTAAGTTCTGAAAGCACAAAAGCGTGAATATACCCAGTCGATGTATATAATTTAAAAGGAACACGAAAGAAATACTATATATGATATGGAAAGTCATTATCAAAAACAATGATAATATGTATTAATATGCAACAAGTCGATTTAATATATAAAGAAATAGATAAAGAAGGAATTTAATAGATAAAGAGAGAAGGAATTTAATAGATAAAGAAGGAATTTAATAGATAAAGAAGGAATTTTTTAAAGGAAATTTCTCACAATTTTAAGACTCTGCCAGGCATCGAATATTTCGCCGATAAGATGAAACACAGAAAATCATAAATGTTAAAGTTCACATTGGAATTTCGCTAATTTGAAGCTGTAAGGACTACAATAAAAATTCGAATTATCCAAAGATTTGGATTAAGAAAAACTGGTTCTAGAAATGAGTGCATCAAGAGAAAATGACAATTTTTAAGCTGAAAATGGTGATAAAGATTCGTTTTTAATATTTAACAGTTTTCATAAATCGTAATTGATAAACAGACAGCAATAAATGAAATGATAATAATTATAGTGTTAAAAAATAGTATTTTTAAAAATAATAATTTAAACAAATGAGTAAGCAACTTTGATAAATAAATGGCATACAGAGCTTTGGATGTAATAATTGTACAATAAAACGTAGTGTAGATGTGAAAACTTATTTAATTGTCAAAAACAATTCAGAAATAAAAACTTTTTTTACAATTTTAAATTTTGATTTCGAAAAAAGAAGATATATTATGTTAATAGAAAATACAAGGGTTCAAAAAAAATTCGAACTACCCATGAATTCGAGAAAAGTAATACCCGGGGGATCTGTTGCTGTATGTGACATCAAAACCGTATAATGTTGATCTAGCTAAAAACGAAACCAAACCTCTTCGTTTCATTTTAACTATTACTAGCCACCTTCGGCGACTAGGTGTTCACCCGATATTAATTGTTGAGACTTGAGGATTCAGTGAAAGTTTTATTTTGCCATGTCTCTCGGAAATGACGGTTGCTGGATGGCGGGAGACCATTGATGGCACATCTAGGGGTCACGAACTTTCATATGAAGTAAAAATCGATGAAATCGGTCCGGTGGTTGGTTCCGGAAGACTGCTTATGTAGTTTTGCCAATTATTTTAAATATACAAATAATATTACGAAAGTCATTTGTAGAGGGTATAAAATAAACAGAATTTTAAAATATAGTTTATTTAATGATGAATCACATGATGATATTTATTTATTAATGAGTCATTTGTTAATAAAGCATATTTATTTCAATTTTAAATCACGTTCAATTTCGGAGGAGAGGGGGAGAAGTACCCTCACCGATTCTATCACAACTGATATTGGCTTTTACTTTCAACAACTAGATTCAAATTTTCCTCTCAGATTTATTTTGTATAGGCCCACAGCAGCGCCTAATTTTTTTCTTTTAAACTGAATTATTCATTACGAACACTGTGTTTGGCCTTTCAAATTCAACTTTTATTTCCGTGCTGCCATCTAGTTTGTACGGAAGGAAAGTTATTTTTAAGAATTAGATAATTGCGAAGAATCAGATTACAAAATAAAGCATTGGCAACGATTTACAGATAGCATTAACAATATTAAGTAAAATATTAATGCAAATAAGATAGTTAAAAAAAAGGCATGCTATTCATTTACCGTTGACTATAAAATCACACTGATCGTGCATGAGAATAAAGAAAATTATTTGTAAATAAAGTTATTCTTTGCTTATAAAATTTGCTATGGCAAGTCCACAGATTTGCGTTGAACTTTTTTATTCTTTTGGCATGATCAAATATTTCAATCAAAAATTATAATGAATACAAATATACTATGATTGAGATCTTGATTACAATGCAACGAATGTGAAGAACTACGATGCATTGCATTCCATTTTAATGAAAAGAAATCACAGTGCGAAATAACAGGAAAATTCTAGTTGTCCCTCTTTCACATATTTGTAACTGAAACTTCGGAAGAAGCCATTTGCTAATTCTGATTTTGTTTGAAAAGTAAATGATTAAACAATTTTTAAAAAACAAATCTTTTTCTATAAATGTTAGAAAGTACAGGATCTATCAAAATTTCTAAGTTAAAATTTTTATGTTCAAATCTCGATGGCTGAACTCTTCAGAAGATAATAGAAATATCCATTTAATAAATAAAGACATTGTGCTTTCTTACGATAATGTAAAATTATAAGGTGTCCATCATGTATGGGGTTGCTCAACAACTCGCAGGTCCGCAGAGTGTGCATGCACGAAAGCGGCCGACACAGAGAGCGGCGCCTGCCGCCCTTGTCAAATTCTTAAAAATTACCCAAGTATCTCTAAATTATAGGAAGTTATTCAGAAAATTCTATTTGCTTCAAATTTAGTCGTATTCAAGTAAGGGCATGGAAACAAAGGATTATATCATTTTTACAGTCCTGCCGTTTTCGGAAAATTAGGTTTAGGTTGAGAAAAGTCGGAAGAGGGGCAAGCATCCTCTTGATGCTGTATGGGGATCTCTATCTTTAAGCGAGGGATGGCAAAGAGGCATGGTCTTGAATGACCACTTCTTTTTTTGCAGCTACATTTTACTGTCTTCAAACTAATGATAAAGATGACCAGTGTCGTCACAATCGGGCTCGCTCAGCTCCTACTGCAAGAAATAATAAAAAGTCACTAAACTTTAACAGGGGGACAAATGAAATTTGAGTACCAAACTCACATGTTGAAATAGGGAACTCCTTCATGCCTTTCTCAGATTTATGTGTTTGGGGGGTGGGGGTGGATATGGTATTAAATAATGGTTGCATTGTTGTAGGAATGGTAAAGCAATGATTGGACAACAGTACTACTTATATGAGGGTATGCATAGAGATGTACTATTGAACAGAATGGCTTGCCGAGTTTCATAGAAATAATTATTTATGTGTTTGGGGTGGTGGGGTGGAGATGGTATTAGATAATGGTTGCATTGTTGTATAAATGATAAAGCAATGATTGGACAACAGTACTACGTATATGAGGGTATGCATAGAGAACAGAATGGCTTGAAACCTTATTGGATGGATTTTTGCTATTCCCGAGTTTCACAGAAATAATTGGGGAAAAGGCGGTATCCCTGTTTTGAGTTTTTTTGTCAGAGGGTCATAGTGAGAAATACTATTACTTCGGTACCGTCTAAAGAAAGTTAATTTCGAAGATGGCGAGTTCAAATTATTATTTCTCTATTTTTGTACCGATTTTGTTGTATTTTGCTATTTTGTTGTGTTCACTATTGTTACTTTGCATAAGAAACCAAATGCAGTTATTCTGTATTAAATACATAATCATGACAAAAAGAGAAGAGTTAGAGTGATCGCTGAAAGTTTTGTAAATACACACAGGTAAAAATCACCAGTCGATTTTGATGTTAAAATAAAAGAAATAATAGTTTTAATAACAGAAATAATAATGACGCCCGAGATATAAAAACTAAAGTTTCAGTAAATTCTTTACTGGACAATGTGTCCACTTTTAAGTTTATTTGTTCAATTTTAATATGATATGATATCCCTCGAAATATTAATGTCGCTAATAGTTCCTAAGTGAAGAACTAGATTTGCTCCTAAATCAACAACTACTGAATTCATCAAGCTACTCGATAAAATTATCAATTTCCTAAATTCATCTAGATCTGATGCAGCCTTAGCAAATAGGTTATTGATGCCAAGCATTAGCGGCTAATCTTGATATTAACGTAGAATTTCTCTTTAAAGGGCACAGAAAGTTCGTCTTTTAGATCATGAATGCACTGATAAAGAGACCGAAGACCCCAAATTATTATTTAAAGTTCAATTTCACTTAACAATTGCGGATGCTGCTTAGAATTCTCTTCAAGAAAGGTTTGACTCCTTAAATGAATGCAACACATTATTTAAAATTCTAATTGAATTTAGGAATATCTCCGAAGATGGCTTAAAAAATTCGAGTTCAGATTTTGTTATTTCCGTACAAGTTTCTAATGGAGTTTCAACGTCTGGGGATGTTGATGGTGATGACTTGTATAATGAATTAATGATGTACAAAATCATTAATAATAATATTACCGATCCTTTAAAAACTTGATATTTATTGTAGCAAATAAACTAATTTCATCTTTTCCAACTTTTTTGTAATATTATTCTTATTTTAATTTAATTTATTCTTAAGAATATATTTAACTCTTCCAAACACAATTGCAACATGTGAAAGAAGTTTCTGTAAACTAAAAATAATTTAATCTTACTTAAAATCGTCGATGTGCCAACAGAGATTGAATAACTTGGGTTTAATTGCAATAGAGAAAGATTTGTCAAAATAAATTAACTTATAAGGCATTATTGACGAACTTGCAAATAATAAAGCAAGAAAAGTAGAATTTTAATTTACTATTTTGTTTAGTGGAAAAATCATGAAACATGTAATACTTAAAAATAAACTTTACTTTTTAAATTGTTTCACTATATATACATATTTATATTTTGTTTTCTTATAGGTAAATATCTTTAACAAGTGTGATGTGAAGAAATAGAGTTTTGCTAAATTTTGTGTTTGTGAGAATATAAAGCGACGTCTTTTTCAAGCAAATGAAGTCTGTAATCGGCACTCACTTTACATTCGGAATTTTGCTGATAAATTAATAAAACTTGTCGCCGATTCTTACAAATGCATAAATCAAGTTTTCTTCTACCTGTGAAGAAATTCTCGCTATTTTATTTTGACACTAAAGAAACTGCGTAATTTTTTAGGTTTAAATAAACTGGTTTAGAAAGCGATTGAAGGTATTATAGAGTGAGTTAGCGGCTGAAATTAAATGGAAAGACAGCAGCTTTGTCTCTAGAAACGCGCCTGAAAACTCGTAATCATTGCTCAACAACTAATTGCTAAACATTTAGAGATGGGCATTACTTCCAGTAGGAAAAATGTTCTAAATGACGTAAATAATTAAGTTTTAATGTTGTTTGAGACAATAAATGTGCTTCTAAAAAAGAATTCTAATAGGTCAGTTCAGTTTTAATCGTATAAGAGTGGAACTTTTCTATCTAAAATGTTAGTTTGTCAAAAATATTGTACTAAATATTACTAATATAATAGCCCAGATCTCTCGGTAACGCTCTGACGTCACCAACAATAAAACTAACGCCATAGCACTGCGAGACGTTAAATAGCATTATTTCATTGTTAGAGAACCTAAATTTCAGTAATTTTAAATTTAAAAGAGTAATTATCTATCTAATTTCAAATTTAATAGCTCTAAAATGGTGAAATAAAATTTTCTATCGATTGATATAAAATTTATCTCGATATTATCAATAGTTCCCGAGAAATTTTAAATTATATTAATCATATATTTCAAATTAATTTCCGTTTTTTAATAGAAAGTAGTAAATTACGTCAGTGGTATATCATGCGCGTGATATAGTTTGGACGCCACGATACATCTCATTATTTATTGCAATCGTGATGATATGATTTGATAATATTTTTCGACAACGTTTGACAAGCACAGAAGTTCTTTGTTTTGAAATTAGATTATATCTACTAGATTTTCTATATTTTATTTAGACCAAGAGGTTTTTTGAATAAAGAAATATGTAAATAATATGTAAATAAAAAAATATTTCCTGTCATAAAACATATGTTTATTTTATTTGTTTTCAATCAATGTTAAACATTTCTCTCGCATACATATCTATTTAAACAGGTCAAATTTGGCGGGAAATATCTCGAATGAAGAGGCAATTTGCACCCATCATACCATGACAGGTGATTTTCTAGTTATTCTACTGAATAAAAATTTAGACTTCGCAGTTTTATCAGCAGCACATTTACTGACTCAAACAACATAAAATGTAATCCTTTACGTCATTTAAAGCATTTTTCCTACTGGAAGTAATGCCTATCTCTAAAGGTTTAAAAATTAACCACTGGGCCACGATTAGAGTGGGTAGAATAGATTATAACGCTTAGAAAAACCTATTCTAATCCATACATCAGAGAAACGAGTTCTAAAGTCGGATATATTTAACACAACAAAGGTCGAGCTGGCTTGGATTGTTTCATAACTCGTTCAGGGTGATTCATCTATCTTTCCAGATTGAAATTAGCATAATAATTCAAGAGCTTACGAGCAGTTACAAAATAGAAAGTGGCATTTTTGAAATACTTGTCTACTTTTGGTCTCGTCTAAGAATAGATGTCCTTTGCTATTTTCGTGCAAAGAAGTATATGTTTCAAGAAAAACAGTAGCACGTGTACGACCACGCGGCTCACAGGATGGCACATTATCGTAAATGTGCACAATCACGTTGTTAATCAGATTATATTTGTACAATTGTGAAACTGGCGTAAACACGAAATTTAATTCGTTCATTAACATGTAGAAGTTGTCCTCTCACACCTCTGAAGCTCGTAAAATGTTCCTAAAATAGAGATTGTTTCTCGATATAGTAACAACTCATCTTTATTTCGTTGCATATATTCAGAAAGAGGAAATCGCATACACTATTTTAGGTACTTTCCATTTATACACATGCTTTAGAAAATTTACACGATCTCTCCAATAAATATAACATGTCCTCGAAATTTTTTTAAAATAATCTTAAATTCTTGTTACAGTTTATTCTCAAAAGGAACCTTGAATTTCAATTTTCAAACTTTTTTTTCCCGTGTTGCCAAAACGGGCAAAAGTGTTTCTATCCCTTTCTTCTTTCGGTTATGTTATTGATGCCAAAAAATAGCTATGGTTTACCTTAGATGAGATTATCGAACTTTTATTTAAAATGATCTTTTTATTTTTTCGTTTTTTTCAACTTTTTGGGTTAGATTATAACAATGCTGAGATAGCGCATGCATTTAGTGTATGGATAGCTAATGGATAGGAGAGAATAGCGGTGCCTTATATCATGAGAGATTTTCAAGCAGACGCGTTTTGTTCGGTTGCTTTGAAAATTTCGTGAAGCTAGATACGTATTTCACAATTAATGATAAAATATCAATATTGATGGGGGAAAATGCTATAGATATCCAAATTTCGAGCAAAATTAGCTACTATTTTTTCACGAATTAGCCCTTTTAGTGCCGAATGACGATATATCGTCGTTCGTGACACTTGCGGAAAGTGCCAACGTTGATATATCGTTGCGTATGCGATGGCGCCTTACCATTCGTATCGCGAGAGAACCCTATCTCAAAATAAATTTCTAAAACGTTATAAACGGTTTTATTAATATATTCGATTTATTAATAATATTCGTCTAATAGTATATTAATATTCTATTAATATTATAAGTTAAGATTCGATTTTTCTATTTTTCATAATGTTTTGTATTAATATTACTCGTACTAGAAAATCACCCGTCATGGTATGACGAGTGCAAATTGCCTCTTCATTCGAGAGATTTCCTGTCAAATTTGACGTGTTTAAATAGATATATATGCGAGAGAAATATTTAAGATTGATGGAAAACAAATGAAATAAACATGTTTTATGACAAGAAATATTTTTTAATTACATATTTCTTTATTCAGAAAACCTCTTGATAAACAACAATCCGTGTGGAGTATTTTTCGTTGTTTAACAATTTTTTATCATTCAATAACCATGAAATTCTCAGCTTGTCAAACGCAAGTCAAAAGTTAAAATTTCAAAGGAATTCTTTTTTCGAAATTCTAATCAAAACAAAGCACTTCTCTGCTTGTCAAATGTAGCCAAAAAATGTTATCAAATTATATCATCACGATTGCAATAAAAAAATCAGCTGCATTGTGGCGTCCAAACTATAGCATGCGCATGATAGACCACTGACGTAATTTACTACTTTCTATTAAAAAACGGAAATTAATTTGAAATATATGATTAATATAATTTAAAATTTCTCGGGAACTATTGATCATAGCGAGATACATTTTATATCAATAGACACCAAATTTTATTTCACTATTTTAGAGCTATTAAATTTGAAATTAGAACGACAATTACTCTTTTAAATTTAAAATTACTGAAATTTAGGTTCAATGAAATAATGGCAATGCTGTTTAACGTTTCGCAGTGCTATGTCGCGAGTTTTATTGTTGGTGACGTCAGAGAGTTACCGAGAGACAGATCTGGGCTTTTATATTAGTAATGATTTTCAACAAATATTGAAATACAATTGGCATTAATGTGTTCTCCCTTTATTTCGTAATATGCTCGTTTTTAAATTTCGTAAACATCATCCTTATTTTGTGTTTTATGATCTTTTTCCCAAACTTTAGCAAATTCGTCAAATTGGTCCGGTATTCTTTGCATAGGTACGATACTTTCGGTCGGGACTAAAAGGGTTAAAGAATGTTTCTCTTCTATAGTGTGGGACACGGGATCTTGTTCAATGTATGAACTAAGGCTCTAGATGGACAATGAAATGACCTAACTACGCGTTGGTTAATGCTGTGTTGTGACGTAATAACCACGAGCAGCTAATGTGAGATGCGCGATGGATTCTAAAACTAAATCGGTGCGGTGCTCTGGACGTGCATTATAAGAGCATCAATGCACCCCATTTCCCAGTCCTGCAGTCTCTAGTTTATTCCAGTCAGAAGTTGAACCTGGAATAAGCAGGTTATAGTCCCGGGGACTGCTTTTGTTCGCCTTCGTTTTAACGCGCATCTCTACAGAAAATAATAGAAAGAAGAAGTAATGATGTATCTATATTCAAAACAAAGCACGTTAATGTCACAGAATAAAAATTGTGGGAGGAGGGCAGTGGTAGTTTTTCGCGCATGCGCTAGAGGCGTGCGCACCGCGCCAAGAGACCCTGAGGGGGCCTCAAAATCTATTTGACATCCACTGCAGAGTTAAGCCAACTGCGAATTTACGATGTTGGGTAGGGAAAAGGCCTCAAAACAGTTTTGCGCCTGCGGCCGTCGAAATCCGTCACTCACGTCTTTGGAAGCACTTAGGCCTTTCATCTTCCACTTCAACTGGAAATGAATGGTTAGTGATATAGCAGTTGTAGTACGCCTAAATTTAGTTAATTATAGGAAATTCCATCGTGTTGTTTAAAAACACTTGGCTTTTACCTGGTGGGCTGTAAGAAGAAATTATCTTGTACTGCAAATTATTTATTTATTTAAAGAAAAGCACGCTACAGAGAAAACTCCATTTACAGAGTGCTATAAACAACAAATACACAAAGAACGAAAGCCACAACGAGTAAATCACAAAAAAATGCGCTAGAAAATAAAAAGTTGAACACGGGGAGAATACACAAAATCATAAACATTTTGCACACACATATATAATTAAAAACTAAAACACATATTCACAAAAACATTAAACCACACTCCGATTCTAAAAGTCGTATTTTTTTTTAAAAATTTAAAACATTATATTAAAAGGCCATTTGCAAAAGGCAAGGGTTAAAAGGTCAAAACACACAGCACAGAATCCTCATAAACACACCAGGAGTTTATAAGTTTAAAGAAGAAAATACACACTAGAGATAAAAAAACAAATTGCAACACGGTGCCGAAAGCAGAGTATAACAACTAAACACAACATATAAAAAACATTAAAATAAAACATTAAATGGTCGAATACATAAGAACACGGAAAATTAAATTAAAACGCGTAAAAATCTAAAAAGTTGGAAATCAGTCTAGTGTAAAAATGCAAAATAAGACACATCATGTATTTAAAAGTTGTAAACATTTAGATTTAAAAGCACCAGAAGACATATTAAAAATGTCAAGTTCATCAGAGAACTTGTTAAAAATTTTATAAAATTTGGATAAAGATAACTTGTTGACATAATTAAATCTCGAAAATGCATCTTGAAATGAACTATGGTTCCTCAAAGATCTGGCAGGCACAGCGAAATTTATAGAGCTCAGTATATCACTACAATCGATCGAACCATTAATAACTTTGTAAAAGAAGAGAACGCAGAAAACATTTCGTCTGGAACACAAACTATGCATATTAAAGATAATACGTAGAAGTGAAGAGGATACATCTTGGAAGTAAAATAAACTTTTCTTGTGAAGTAAATATCGAAAGAAGTTGGTTTGTATTCGTTCAATAAGTTCAATTTTGTTTCGGTAATTGGGATAGCAGATAATGTTGCAATATTCCAGGTTGGATCGGACATGAGCGTAGTACAAGACCTTCAGGGCAAGTTCACTGGGAAATTCTCTGGTTTTGCGTTTAAGAATTCCAAGCCTGTGCTATGTCTTGGACACCATGGAATCAGGATTAAAATCAGTAGGAGATTAAAACTAATTCGCAATGCAAATTAACAGTAACGCCACTGTATACCCCCGAGCTCGGAAACCAAAGGGTTTCCTGTCAGTTGAATAGGTACTCGTGGAAGGACGTACATACTGTGCTCCCGGAGGGAGCTTTGATCTAACCTATGTACAAAAATATACAGTGTAAGAACAAAAAAGACTAATAATATAATAACAGGACTAAAACTATAAAAAAGAAAAGAAGCATGGAAATTTGAGCTAATAATAGCATGGTGATGATAATGCAGTGAAAGAGAGCTAAATTTGAAAACTCCGCGTAACTTGAACATGAGAAGCAATTTGAGTAGAGGAGGAGTCAAATGAGAATTATTTCGCAATACACAGACGCAGTACCCATCTCAATGCTTCCTATCTTCATAGAGAATACCAACCTCTTAGAGAGTTCCTAATAATTGCAAATAATGGCGCAATCACGTCGAAAAGAGTGTGTAAACATCTTGTCAGCTAGGACAAAATGGCCTTCTGTATATTCAGATTCCTTTCAATTTTCAAAAAAAGGAAATGTGTGACAAAAAATGTAAAACTTTCCTGAATTCTTTAGAAAGGCTC
Organism: Araneus ventricosus; assembly: GCA_013235015.1. Classification (NCBI taxonomy): domain Eukaryota; kingdom Metazoa; phylum Arthropoda; class Arachnida; order Araneae; family Araneidae; genus Araneus; species Araneus ventricosus. The sequence continues at coordinate 3,727 of BGPR01033652.1, read as the reverse complement.
TACAGACTTCTGGCGGTTAGCTATTTCATCCTAAGTAAGTAAAAACAAGGTAGCTAAGACTAAAAATCATGTCAAATTGAGATTGTTTAGTTACTCAAATAAATTGATTTTATATTTAGTATTTGATCATCCGATGAAAGCTGTTTTAGTGAACCGTTATTTTTATATACTGAAATTAATAGGGTCCCCCTTTTACTTTCCCGTTGACTTCCAGCATAAAGTGAATTTTCAGCATAGCTTCGTCGTTACAGTGATAAGAATCGAGTATGCGTTTTGGGGCAATGCCTCTTCTCTTTAACCGATTTGGCAACCAAAATTCCATACAGATTTGCAATTTTGGTATGAAGACCACATATAAATTTCCATCGTCTAGCTTGCACTGACGTAACCGTGTTCTAATACACACAGATAGACAAATAGACAGGCAGTTTCCTCTTCGATGAATTCGGTCCAAAATTGAATACTGATTTACAATTTTGATGGTAAGTTCACGTGTCAACTTTCATTCACCTAGCTTGTTGCATTTTTGAGATATCGTATTCAAATTCACTCGGACAGACAGACAGAGAGTCAGTCTTCTCTTTGAAGGAATTCTGTCCAAAATTTAATACTCATTTACATTTTTGAATATCGTGTTTAAATACACGCGGACAGAGAGTCAGTCTTCTCTTTGAAGGAATTCGGTTCAAAATTTAATACTGATTTACACTTTTGTTGGTAAGTTCACGTGTTAACTTTCACTCACCTAGCTTGTTGCATTTTTGAGATATCGTGTTCAAATACACACGGACAGACAGAGAGTCAGTCTTATCTTTGAAGGATTTTGGTCCAAAATTTGACACAGATATACAAATTTGGTGTAATGATCATACATCAAATTCATCAGTCTAGCTTATTTCATTGTTGAGCTATCATATTCAGATACACACATACGTATAGACAGATGCACAGGCATATTTCCAAAAATATGCTTTTCGGACGGACTCGGAGATAGTCTAAAACGAGGAATTTTTTGCCGATTACGTTATTTCCTCTATACCTATATACGAAAAAATAAAAATATATTCAAACTTACTGCTGATTTTTAATTTCCACACTTCTTCTGCAAGCATTAATTAGAGTATTAGTAAGAAACAATTTTGTAAGCATTTTTAAATACTATCTATAGGTAAAAATACTGTTACTAATTAATAGGTAAAAATACTATTACTAATTAATAGATAAAAATACTGTTACTATTAATAGGTAAATTCCATTAAAATTAAAGAATAAAAATAGTTGAATGGAAAGAGGACAAACTTTTATTTTTGATTTGATGAGGTTTTCAGTGTATATATGCCTTCAATTTGAAAGAAAATGCTATTCTTAAATGTAGACAAATTTTTAACAATTTTCTTATTTTTATTTTTAAACCTGAATTGTAAATTATTGAGTAATTTATCGTATTAAAGATATTTTGATTTCTTGCTGTATTATTTTTCTTTTTATTATTGAGACAGCATTCATCAAAAAACTTCCTAAAGCTCCAGTTATGAAACGCAGACGCGCTATTGGTAAATATAAAAAAGTCATTTTACTCATTTCTCCATTAATTTTTTCTTTCCTGTCTCATATCTTTCGAGAAAGCAATTGAATCTAAATATATGCAACGGAATTTGTGTAACTTTTATTTAAAAATAGAAGTTATATAATAAATTATGCCTTTCATAGCTTTAACTGAAACTTTGACTTTTAATGCCTTAACTTGGTTTTATAACTAAATTAAAATATCCACATATATCATGTCTATGACGTAATTAGTATTCTAATGATTCTCTCGGTTCCTTCATATTAAACTGATTCTTTAAAAACTTTTTACTTACTTCTTGCAATGCATTTTTAAATTTATGCATGAGAAGCATGGAAACATAGGAGTTATCAGCTTCTCTAAGAAAAAAACATTTTTTCAAATTGATTGCATTAGTTTTTATGGGTTTAACTTGGTTACACAACTAACTAAAATTACCCACATATATCATGGTTGTAATACAATTAATATTCTAATGATCCTTTCTGTTCCTTCATTTAAACTGATCCTTTAAAACTTTGAGTTTATTTCTTGCTTTTTTTTCTTGTTAAGTTTTTTAAATTTATGCATGCGAAGTACTGATAAGAAATAAGATTTATCAGTTTCTCTGAGTAAAAACAATTTTCAAATGTTCTATAAATACATTTTTAGATGTAGCGTTTACGTAATTGTTCTTGGAAAAGAAGTAGAAAATATAGCTGTTCACTATAACGAAATGCGATTATCAAAATGTAGAAAATAAATATATCTTTTCATATGGAATCTTTGAATTTTCGAACAGTAACATTAAATTTTAGGAAAGTTGAATATCCTGAATACTGAATATAATACTTATAAATTAAATACATTATTTAAATTCCATTTCTTCGAACACCATTCGAAGATTCAAATTTAAAAATATCAGTTTGTGCAAGAACCCTCATCACTTCGCTTCTCTCAAAGAGAAATATAAATTCACATCACTGAAATGCCGACAGCTTTCTGAATTTCAACGGAATCCAACTGGAATTTTTTCGTAAGTTGCCCTATATATCTGGCTTTGAAGTTATGAAAGAAAATTTCCGCTGCGTCTCGTACATGCGCAGTAAAAAATTATTTAGCACAAACATTCATATTTCCTTTAATATTCAACGTATTAACTTCAACTTTTAATACAGTACTTCTGTAACATATTGTCGAGCGTTCTGCAAATTTCGTATAATTTAAATGAAAACTCTGTATGTTATAAACAAAAGAAATGTGGAAAAAATTGGGATTTTTTAAAGAAACCATAATATCTTCCCGAATTTTTGTGCTATGTTAACGAAAATGCATGTAAATATTATGTACATCAAATATAACCATTGATGAAGGTTGCATCTCTTATTAGCTTTCTGTGAAACGAGATAAGTCGAAATCCCTTTCCGTCTTCATCACTTTCTAATTGCCCTTGTGACCGAATATTCATTGTAAAATGTGTATGATACTCGACTGAATGTCACACGATTCTCCAGAACTGATTTCTAACCATAGTTTTCGTATTAATTGCAAATTTCTCGCATTTTATCAAACAGTCCTTAATTTTTGCACAACAGTGTATGTTAGATATAAGATCTTGCATAATGATTTAAAAATTAAGCCAATTAGGGGCCATATGAAACACGCTTTGTGAAAATCTTTTTTCCCTCTA
>BGPR01033651.1:0-16871 GCA_013235015.1 Araneus ventricosus | reverse complement strand
TACATATTTGGAAAACTAGTTTTGTCTTACCGATAATCAAATAATTCTGATTCGGATATATATGTTATGTCCAGAATAAAAGTAACTAGAATTTCTTACGAGGTTTTAATTTAGTGTAATAAGGAAACTATTTCCTTATTTTAGAAATTTCATTTAAATTAATTAATCAGTTAAGTAAAAAATAATGGATTAGAAACTTATAATTGTATCAATTTTAAAAATTAGTTCTAAAAAGTTTTAACATTATAACATTCTCATAAAAAAGTAAAAACATTAAGTAAAAGCTAAACGATAAAAAAATTATGTACTAATATAACATTATTTTAGCAACCTGAATTATTTTTAAAAAAATTAAATTAGAACGTTTTACGAGCAAAAGAAAAATCAAAAATTGTTAGATCAAAAGTATCACAAAATTATGCCTTCGTTTCAAAATGCTTAAAAGGCAAGAAAAAATTACCATCAAAAGACGGGCTAAAATTATTGCCGATCTGATTCGGTCAAGAGGGAAAAAAAATGGCACTCTCCGAGAAAGGCCTCCATATTCTTTTTGCTCCCGTTCTCACCTCCAACTGACAATTGATTGATTGATTGAGATGTGGTGAGATGGGATTTTTAGCAACAAAGGCCATTATCCCCTAATGCCAAAAGGATGCACTCAATAAATGTCAAAAAAGCTGCCCTCAATAAATGTCAAAAAAGCTGCCCTCAATAAATGTCAAAAAAGATGCCCTCAATAAATGTCAAAAAAGATGCACTCAATAAATGTCAAAAAAGATGGTCAAAAAAGATGCACTCAAATGTCAAAAAAGATGCACTCAATAAATGTCAAAAAAGATGCACTCAATAAATGTCAAAAGACTTCAGAGATTGAAGAAGAATCCTAAGATGCCGCTTATCTGAAAAGGCGTTTTGAAAAAAAACTTTTAAAGACGAACACAATTGAAGATCAAAGTTAAGTTTTGCACAGAGGATAGACCTATGATTAGAGTATTTGGAACAGAACAGAATAATGTGTTCAATGTTATTGTCCCGATTGCAAATTTGACAACGAGGGTTATTATATAAACCAAATCTATGCAATAGCGCCGGAGTAATAATCATCCGGGTTAAAAGTCGTGCAATAATAATATCCTCTCTTCTATTTTTGAGCCAAGGAGTTAGAGTTAACATGGCGGGAATATCTCCAATTGATTCTTGATATTTGCTGTTTTGAAAGGAATGGTTTGTTTTTTGAAGAGAAATTGTTTGATAACGAAAAATTATATCCTCGTAAGCAATCCACTCTAGTAATGGATGCGACTCCGTGACCGTTTTTGCGAGTAAGTCCGCCTTTTCATTCCAATGGATGAGTGGATGCCCTGGAGTCCACACCAAACTAATTTTTTGATGAAAATTTTCCTAACAAGAATTTTGCCAGCAAGTCTGTGAATAACCTTTGGAGACTTGATTGTAAGGCACTTTAAAGCTTGAAGAACTGAGTAACTGTCTGTCAGTAAAAGTAAGTTTTTATCTGTGACAGAGAGTTCATCAAGGGTTTGACAAATTGTCAAGGCTTCCGCCGTAAAGATGGAATTGATGGGGTGAATTCTATAGACAAAAGATTGCAGGTTCGAAATACCCGCGATAGAAGTGAAAGAATGTGATTTGGATGCATCCGTAGCAATGATATGGTAGTCCTGAAATTCTTTGTACACAACTTCTTCAAAGAGGTCCTTGATCAGAAAAGCCGGATGAGCTTTATTTTGGAAACTAAAATCAGAAAGAAAAATTTCACAAAAATTACTTCGCGAGATGAGGGTATCAGGAAAAGCAATAATATGATCTGTAGATGTATCCAGTTCCGTAAATAAATTAGCAAGCATTACTTCATCTCTTTTAATTAATTTAATGCTAGGATTGCAGTTTTGATCATAAATGGGAGAATGAACACCGTTGGCAAGTTGCCTGATAAAGAACTGTGCCGCCAGTCTCTTGATTTTTTCCGATAGCACTTCCTGACCCGCAATTTTCATGAGCACAATGTTTGGGGTCCATTTAGGCAGTCCAAGAGCTACTCTGAGAGCCATAGTTTGTATAGTATTGCATGCTTTATATTGAGTTTCAGAAAATTTGTTTGTGATTGAACAACTGTAATAAAAGAGACTACAAATGCTATTATTTACTATATTTATAAGATCCTTTGTTCTGGGGCCGTAATTCTTGTATGCAATAGATTTTAGAGCGTTAATTTTCCTGAGGGCTTTAGATCGAATATTTTTCAGTATAATACCATTTTGGTTAATTTTGGAAAAATTTATACCTAGATATTTGATAGTTTGTTTCCAAGGGAGAGGAAAGCCTGCATATATAATTCGAGGGATGGACGGTAGTTTCTTTTTTGAAAGGTCAGCTATAGAACATTTTTCAGGACTAATATTGAGTTTCCAGTAGTTACACCATTTATAAACATTTTCCATCGTATTCTGCAGTTTCTTTGAAATATGATCTAAAGCTGTATGAGCACAAAAAATAAAAATGTCGTCAGCAAATATTGAATATTCTACACCCTCATCAAGAGTTTCAGAAAAATCCGAGAGAAAACATACGAAAAGGATTGGTGATACAACACTGCCTTGAGGCAAACCTTTCTGAACAGGTTTAGTCCCAGAGAGAGAGTGTCTCCAACGAACTTGAAGGGTCCGATTTTGCAAAAAGTTATGCAGGATCTTTGTAATATTACCCGTAATTCCAAGCTGAAGACACTTACAGATAAGACCATCAATGTATACAGTATCGTATGCACTTTTAATGTCCAGACTTATGCCGATGAAGTATTTCTTATGGCTATGGGCTTCAGAAATGGCAGTGTGAATTTTGTAAACTGCAAGCTGATTGTCTCTGAGGGGAAGGAAGCCATTCACAGAAGGAGGTATTTTTTTCTCGGTTAGTAAATGATGAGTAATACGCTGAATCAAAATTCTTTCGAAAACTTTTGAAAAAACAGAAGTGAGGGCTATAGGTCTATAAGAGTTAATTTTTGTTTTGTCCTTATTAGGTTTTGGGATCGGGACAATAATCGAATGTTTCCATTCCTCAGGGATATAAGAAGTAGTAAAAACTTCCTGAAAAAAGGAAGTAATGCATGTTAAGTCTGTGTTACTGAGTCTTTTAAACCAATTCGCTGTAATGCCATCAGCACCTGGGGTTGAATTCCGCGTTTTCTGGATAGCTTGTCTGACTTCCTGAAGATGGATAGGAATGTTAAGATGAGAATTAGAATCTTCACAATAATCCAAAGGGATCGGCTCGTGCTTCACGCTATTGGCGGAGAAAAAATCAGCGAAAAGGTTACTTTGCTGGACAGGATTTGAAATGTAATGATTATTGTGCAGGATAAGATTTACTGTGTTTATTTCTTGGTTTGTATGATTGTAAATTCTATTAAGCATGGAGTAAAACATACGAGGATTTTTGGTTATGTTACATATTTTATCCCAATAGTTTCGACTGGCCTTTTTAATATGAAATCGAAGTTTTGCTGCGTACTTTTTATGTTTCATCCAATCTGATTCTGAAATGAGGCGAAGGGCTCTTTTGCGAAAAAGTATTTTCAGTTTTTGAAAGTTGTGACAGGATAAGTTCCACCAGGGAGGGTAATTTTTAGCCGGTAGTGTTATGATTTTTGTATTGTCTCTAATCACTTTCGAGATTTTATTCGTCAGAGCATTAAGTCTAGTATTGGTAGTTAAAACGGTGGCAGAATTACTCATAATCCGGTTCCAGTCTAATGACTTTATTTTTTTTGGAGTGTGATCGAGAATCGACCATGTGATGATAACAGGGTAGTGGTCACTTTCAAAATTCGAGTCCGAAACATAGCAATCGACAGCATGAGAAATAGATGCGGAGCAAATGGAGAGATCAAGAAGTGAAGCTGATCCAGTGTAAGCGGCATAAGTGGGATTAGAAGAGTTAAGGAGAATGAAACTGGAGTTTTGTAGCCATTCCACGAAGTCATTACTTAGAGGAGAGGATCTGTTTGATCCCCAAAAAGGGTGATGAAGATTAAAGTCCCCGAAGATGAAAACAGGAATTGAAAAGGAATCAAAAAAATATTTCACATTTTCTATATTAAGTCCTTGAGGAGCGTGCAGGTTAATAATGATGAAATGAAAGTCTTGAAAATGAACTTCGACTGCAAGAATCTCCTGATTGAAGTTATGGGAAAAGCCTGTAGGAATGATTCTACCAGAAGCATTTTTAGGAATGGCCGTAAGCAGTCCCCCTCCGGGTCGACCGTGCCTATCAATATAAAAATAATTTTTTGAAGAGCAAAGGCGGTGATCTTCATGTTTAAGAAAAGTTTCCTGAAAAACCCAAAATTCAGAAGTAGAAAATGGTGGAACTTTAAGCCAGATTTTTTTATTTTTAATGCCCCTACAAATCCACTGAACAAAGGTCATATTGGAAAACTACTAAAAAAAAGGTCCTAAAAGAAAGACAAGGAAAACTTGCCTACACACGAAAGTAATCCCAAGGGGATGTAAGTAAGAACTGAACAGTTGAAAAGAAGCAATAAACCCAATTGCCTGAGAAAAAAGAAATGAAAACATTGAAAAGCAAACGCTGAAAAGGAGCAAAACAAAAAGCTTTTGAACAAAAAAAGACCGACTAGATATCTGGAACGTTCTTGCCACCTGCATCCCATTGCATCGGAAGGCTTGTACTAAGATCCAAATTTTTCGGTAGTTTTTTTTTTCGGGTAGGTGATGTAGTAGTCTCTAAACTTTGTACGATGATTTTGTACATGTTCTGCATGATGGACTCAATTGTCTTGTGCAACATTTCCGCAAAAATTGCAGTCTGTTTTTCAAATTTCTCGTTGACTGATTGCAGGAGACTTTCGAATTTGTCATTTACGGATTGAAGGAGAGCTTCAAATTTTAGGTTAACTGTATCTTGTAGTTCGACGGAAGCTGGAGAACTTTTGACAGCCTCCGAATATTTCATGTTTTGTAAATGAAACACTCTTCGAGCTTCGCTAGTAGTGATATGGTTCCAGCATTTCAGTTCTAATATCTTTTTCTCTTTAGTGTATGCCGGGCATGAATTTGATTTAGCATTATGTGGTCCTTTACAGTTAATGCACTTTTCGGGTCCTTGACAAGGCCCAACATGTTCTTCACTGCAAAGAAAACATACGTTAGATTTGTCACAGATTCGGGAGGCGTATGCAAATGAAAAGCATTTCGTGCATTGGCCAGGTCTGTCTATAAAATGATGGATTTTTTGGTTAATGAACCAGATTTTAATTGCTTCAGGAATGGATGTACCCAGGACTGTAATCAGTACCGGAGACGTGTCTTTCACCGAGTTTTGTTTCAAGAATCTTCGCATTTCAACAACGTCAAGATAATTTTTCCTTTGAATTTCTGCAGCCAATTCTTCCATGGGAGTATTAACTGGTATGTCGAAAATCAAAAATCGAGAACAAATATTTTCCCATATTACATCCGTACTGATATCTGTGTCCATAAATTGGGTTAAAGAGAGGATTTGTACTGCGCAAATCGGGTCCTTAGTCGTAAATAAGATTTTCCCCTGTCTAGTGAATTTCATGTTGTCAATGTTATCATGTCGGTTAACTACTTGCTTAATAAAGGCCTGAACCCGAAATGGGTTCGAATGAGGTAATTTTTTGCTTTTATCAGCATTCGAAACTATAATGTTTATTTCTTGAAATTGTGTTTGGCCGGCACGAAGAACAAGTTCATTAGAAGTTTTGTTGCTTCTGAAGTAAGTATTGTTCATGACGGTACCCAAAGTCTTTGGTTTTTCTTTACTCATATTTAGTCCAGAATCATTATACGAAACTTCAAAACACGAGTACGTTTTGCCAAACGGGAGCAAAGCAAAAAATAAAAGGACAGAGTATCTTAACTGTCTTCAACTAAATGGAAAAAAGGAAACAAAAAGCACCTGACGTTGCGAGACACACACTACGCAAAACAAAAAAGGATGTGAGAAAACCCTCAATACGAAACTTTTTCGAATTTTCCCACCTCAACACACCTCATCTCCAACTGACAAAAACATGTCAACAGACCGCCAATACAGTTGCGTATAAAAAAAACCGTTTTATTTGCATTCGAAATATTGCCAACCGCAGATGACTAAACGCGCGCCGATCCGGTTCGAATCATTTGAGAGTTCGAATCAACCTAAGATCACGGTATGGAATTGGAAAAATACCCAGGGACTCTACTATCCCCGGATCCGCAAATAAATTTATTGCTAATTTTTTACTAAATGTCTAACAAGACAAAAACAAAAAAGAATTATAAATATTCCACCCATCCATATTCTTCATAAAAAATATATAATTTTAGATATGACAGTTTTAACCACTGAACTGAATAGTTTTCTTTGCTATCTAATAAGATGACCCCTCCTGTTTTGGAAAGGGGCTGTCGTTTTCATTCATCTAAGAAGGCATAGGATACTTAAGATGTTTATGGATCCGACATATTTTAGTATTCTTGTGAACATATATATGCATATATTTACCTTATTTTTTCTTCGACATTCAATTTACCCAGCTGTCAAATTTTTAACTTTCAATTAATGAGAAATTTTATTTAAATATATATTCACAAATCATATATGCTTAATTCAACATAACCGAAAAATCAATTCAAAATAAAATTTAGTTCTTACCAGTAAACTCCTGTTACCAGTTCTTCAAATCCCCACTCCTTTAGCTTTTCTTTAATGTCTATTTTCAATGGGTATGTAAATATCCAAACCAGCTCTAACGCGAGAATGTCCCGTCATGCTAAACATGACCGAGCGAACAGAGAAAGATTTTTCGTTTAACGTTCCTTCATTTCCAAACTGAAACTTTTAGTAAATTGCACTACGCACTTAACAGATAGATAAAACAGACGCCGCTATGAGTTGATCCGTGAGGGTATAGAATGTTTTCACACTTCAACACTTCATTAATGTCCTTCTTTTCTCTGATATATTGGTATACTTGAGGAGGAACGTTATCTACTTCAATCCAACAAAGTGCCGCCATATTTGAGATTTACCATACGGCATGGTAAAAGAAATAAATGCACTGTTACCATTGTATTTGGTAGATGTCAGAGAGTATAGTCAAATCACCAAACATATGGTAAAATGAACGATACTTTCTGAAGAATAATCTGGTAATTTTATCGTGATTCTCGTAAAAAAACGAAGTGTATGGTATGAAAACCGTTTTTCCTGGTAAATTAACTTTTCAGCGTTGTAATTTTACTAAACAAGTGGGTAAAAAGAGCCATAATTTCGAAAACAAGAAATTCTTGTAAACCGTTACCAGAACGAACAGTAAGATTATTAAACAAATGATTTAAATACCGTAAATTTTGTTGATTATCACCAGAATTCTGGTTTTATTACCAGAAATGCCATTACCATACAAATATGGTTTTTTTGCCAGAATTTTTTTCTCAGTGTACTAGCAGTACGCGCCCGTGGAATCAGGACTACAACAAAATGAAAAAAAAAACCCACAATGGCATGAAAAAATTCTGAAAACAAAACAAAAGATACACATTATTGATTTCCCCGCTTATTTTTCTTCGCGATAATGACATTTCAACTGTAGAAAATACAGAGTACGTTAATCCGAAACAATATTAAAAAATTGCAATGTGAAAATGATTATTATAAAGCAAATAAAATATGCGAGACATAAACACGTTAAGACACTGCCGAAAATAATAATCGAAGTCATTCAGTTGAAGGTTATGACGTCGTCTGCTCTCTGCACAGTCAGCCATTGAAATTGCCTACAACGTCCCGGAAAAGCGTCACGGGAGGGAGCTCGGTAGATAAAAATATCTTTCAACTGACCAGGAAAAAATTAATTAAAAATAACGGGGAAGATATTTTAACCGTTCTTGTTTTAAATACGACAGAACCGTTCCAGTTATAAGCTGAAAAAAATTGAAAATAATAGTGTTATTAGAACGTCGGATGCAGCAAATTTAAAAACAAAAATTAAATTTCGATCGCAAAACTGACTATTTTTAAAAAATTCTCAAAATTCAGTAAACTATGTTTGAAGCTCAAAACAAACTTCATTAGAACGAAAATTGTTTACTCTATCCGATGGTGCATTGATTGTTTTTCAGCGATCATTAGAAAAAATACTACAGCCGTAAACGTGCCAAAAATGACCCAAAACATTAAATAAAAAATTTTCTAGAGTGAATTTTAAAATTACGGCTTCGAGGTGCATTAGTCATCTTTACGATTACATGTGTGCCAAATTTCATGACTGTGAGTGCGATAGATTCGTCTGGACATCGCGCGCACGCACGCAAACATTTCCTTTTATAAGTATAGATTCTTCTGAAAAAAAGACTTTGTGTCTGCTTGGATCTTTAAGCTCTTTCGGAGGTCACTTTTTCATTTTTTTAATTGGAAAAATATATCCCTAATTGTTTCGTCGGTATTTGTTGATGAAAGGGAATAATATCATCTATTTTTTCTAAAATCATTCAGCTGAAAGTTTCATTCGATGATGGTCGCAACCCATAGCAGATTTTTTGTCAGAGAATCAGCACTAGAAAGGTAAAAATGAACTCTTGAATGTTAACCCAGATGGAGACCGAAAATCACTTTTCTCTTTACAATGGGAAAGGAATAATTAATTTCGACCTGATTTCCGGTGTTGATTTTGAGTGTATGAATTTTTTGTTCTTTCTTTCCTGAATTTTCTCTTAATAAAAAGTCTGTGGTCAGAGAGACGAAAGGAATGCATTTGAAGTTGAACGGGCGACCAACCCGACAGATCAGATGGGTTTGAGTGGCCGTTAATAGAGGTTATTTTAACATTATGTCTGTGGGCCGAAAAATTCCGTGCCGAACAAAAATGGTCGTTGAGAGGAGTGACCGCTGTGTATCGCCACACTCTTGTTTAATATAGATACTTTAGTTTTCCCTATTAAATTTACCGACAAGTGATCAAAGTAGTCAATGGAAATAACAAAAAATGCAATTTTTCACCCGTCTTGTTGATCTCTTAGCCGACCGACCGAAAACAGTGGACAAAATGCGACATCTGATTCACTTGTCACCTTGTCGGTTATTCTGTCAATGCGGTGCGCGCTACAGGCTAAATGGACGACAAGTGAAACAGATGCCGGACATTCTGTTGATTTAAACGTTAATCAGACGTCAAATTTGGACACAAATAGCTTATCTCGACCGTTTACTATACAATAACTTTAAGATGAGATGTAAAATATTAGATTCCTTGATACCCATCTCTCCATATCTCCCGAAACAGAAAATATTTTTACCGACGAAAGTCTTCATTTCTCGGCGCCAGGGGGGGGGGCAAGCGGTCACCGACAGGGCAAGTACCCCTTGACCCCCCGCTAGCGCCGCCCCTGCCAACACAGTAGAAATAGAGATTAGACTGGAAAAATGTTTAGCAAAAAGTTTATGGATTCAATGTAATTTTTGCATTGAATTATAATGTGTATTATTGACTTAATAACTTTTTCAGATAGTGATGATAATTTAATGCTCATATGATGTATAGCAATGGCAGTTAAGGGGTTAATTAGAAAATGTTACCAGACATTCTTCAAATTCTGTTTCAGTTAGTGTTTAAAATTTACACTGTTACTAGTCAGCTTTTATTGAATAGAATCTCTTGCATCACAAAATTCAAATCCCCTAACTTCTATCTGAGTAAAATTGGTGTCTTTCATACAATCTATAAATGGATGGGTTCCTTATTCACAACAAATTCCACCATTAGAAATTACCAGGGAACTTGCAAATTGGATAAATAAATTCTATAAAATAATGACATTAGATGAAGAGAGAATATTTGAAGAAATAACAAATATTAAATGATTTTATTAAAAAATTATTTAAACTACATTTTCTAAAATAACAAATATTAATTAAATACCTTTTTGCAGTTACTTTTCTGGAAATTGATTACTCTTAAAATATATATAAAAGCATATCTTGTGATATTCTGTAAACTTTGATTGGTATTTTTAGCTCAATCTTTGCTAACAGGATGATGATATAAATTTTAGATTACAGCTGGGAAAAAAAAAAAAAAAAAAACACCAAGAACTCTTCTAAAAATGGGGATTAAAGCTTAGAAACAGAAATGCATTTTTTCCTCTTTCAAAGATAAGACCTGTAGTCCATTAAAGCTGCATTTAGATTTATTCTTGTCTTCCCTCTTTAACAATCAAAGTAACATCACATATTCATATTACCAGTAATTGCAAATTATGTGGAGGGCTGTTTGAAGTCTCATTCCTAATGACGAGGAAGGAATTCAATACACAAAACGGAATATCACTCCTCTCTTTTTTATAGAATCACTGAAATCCCTGATTAGATAAATGGACATGGAAAGAAAAAAATCATGCAGGGTTATGAGGGATCAACAGATTAATGCTGCAGGAAGGTTATACTCTAATGGCTTACAGTTATGGTATATGTAGCAATTCTAATCAAGTTTAAAAAATTTACTAGTACCGCTCATACAGAAAATTTAACATGTCTTTAACCTCAGCAGAAACCAGTTGAAAAATATCCATGTATATTTTGATTAGCGGATTTTTAGTTGAATTTAGGCATAGACTCAACTAACCATTTGATAATTTTCATGGTTGGTCATCATAATTGGTCTCTTTTGTGTTTTATCCAATACATTTCGTTCAGAACAATAAAATAATAATCAGTAATAATTAAAACCAATCGAAAGCTTGCTTTTGCTGCAAGCACCGGATATCTAATGGACCTCTAATGATCTAAGAATGAGAATAATGTTACATGCTTTTTAAGTGTAATAATTACACAACCAATAAATTGCTTCTAAATCGTAAACTCTAAATAGCACCAGGTATTTTTCTAGTACAGACTTGATGGTAAGGGGTCCTGTAGATCATTTTTTGATTCTCATATTACTATAATTTTATATTGCTGGACCACGATGGGCACAGGATAGCTCAGAGTTGGAAAATTATTTCACGAAAAAAAGATGTAAATCGAAAATATCTAGAATTATAAAAACAGCCATAGAGATGAAATCGTTAATATTCTATTGCTAAAGGTAGGAATATAGATTTTCTAAAAAAATAAAAAGCGTTGATGACAAGAACGAGTTTTTCTGTTTTTTGTTTATATTGGCAAATGTTGAACTTCTGTTCTCTGGACCAATCTCTAGTTTAATGCCGTCTTTTGATTGATTGATAAATTGGGATTATAGGATTTTTTAGTTGCAAAGGCTCACCTTCGAGATATCGACATCTCGCAGGTGCAGTGATCCCATAAATGCTTTGTCAGTAGGTGGCAAGGAGTGGTTCCTCGGCAGCATTAGGGATGACGAACTATTGTACCCAATATCAAAAAAAAATCACAAATACCAGTGGCGAAATACTACTGTAAAAAAGGTGTGATTCAGTGTTTTAATTAAGTATTGCATAAAGTGGTTATTTAATTTATTTCATATCGTTTAATATATATTTTTTTGCAAGGTTTTTTAGTTTTAGTTCTATCCTGCCAACAGATGGCGCCATCAAGAGTAATCTAAGCTCTCACAATGTATGAACTATATATACCCTCTCCACACAAGGGAGAGGGAGGCATCAACACCCACTCGGGTCGGTGGAGCAGCGTCTTCACTTACAGAGCACGCAAGGATTGGGTCACGGCAGATCACCTTACACCACCTCTATGATTTTATCACATTTCGCAGTTCCTGTCCGCACTCCGTGCAATTTCTCACCAATCGCGTTTCAATAAGTAATTTCTTAGAATCATCCTTCTTGTTGTGATATATGTTTTTTGAATGATTACGGCTCTTTTTTAGCATTCAGAAGAGGAAAACGAATAAAGCGTTCCAATTTCCAGCCCATAGGATCAGGGAGTTATTCGTTCATTCCGCCGGTGTGACTTACAAACCACACAGATAGGCCTTTTGTGGTTGATAGTTTTCTGAAATCTATGGCTATTTTTTTTTACTTAAAGAACGGTCGGAAATCGGATTGGACAATAGCATCGCTCGTATCTACATCGTAAAATACTCGTATCCGGGACCAGGGGCGAGGTGTCCCGTAATGTCAAGAAGGAGAAGCATCATTATAAAATTGAGTGATTACTTTGGCAAACCTTATTGGTATATTAATCTAGAAATTATCGATTTAATGTCAGATTTTTATAGATTTTTTAGTTTTATTAAATCAATATTCACAGAAAACTATGTTATCCTAGCAACTTGTAGCGGCCTTGAAATTTATTTCGACCACATTCTTTCATTTATTCCCTCCTCTTAATTGCCAGTTTATTACTGATGAATGGGTTCTGTCCGATGCACTGAGCGCATTTCGCACACATTATAGGTTTACTGTATTTAATTACCTTTGGCAGGAAAACTTGGCAAATATCTAGAGGGCAATAAATAAATGCATACTTGTCGCTCTTATAAGAGTGAATGATGAAATCAAGGGTTCTTTTCTGTGGGATAATTACCACTTTCCCAAGGGGAAAATTGATAATTACTTTACCCTTAACGAAATCCGAGGAAAGAAAATTTTTTAAAAGTTTTATTCTTGATTTGAATATTTTTGGTGTATCAGCTTTTCCCCTTCTCCTTTGCTTTTATGTATAGAATTTTTTTTAAAGTATGAGCAATAGTATTAAAATTATTGTTTATTGACGAAAATGCGGTTCTATTCATCAGTACAAATACAAATTCAGTGATTTTCATTTCCAACAAATGAATATTTGGCTGAAATGTTTTGATAATATACCATAAAGTTGTAATTACACTAAATATCAATGAAAAATTCATTTCGACTCTTTTGATAATTAATTGCAGCAAAAGAGAAGTGAAGCAAGCCTTTAAAATAAAGTGCTAAAACTGTAGATATTTTAAGTGGTAAATAATAAACATATATAAAAAGAAATGTTAATCGCATTTATTTAGGTATGTCATTTTTGGGAGTCTTAAAATAGTCTTAATATTAAATTAAATCAGATTGATACTGAGAGAAAATCAATTGGATTTTTTAAAAATGTAAAGAAATGAAAAGAGAAGAAAGGGTGGACTTTTTCAAATATTATTTTCAGGTATTAGAAAATTCCACTTTTTCTTAAACTAAGAGCTAGAATCTCGAAAGATGCAGGAGATTATACATTTTTTGAAAATAAATAGTAGTATTAATATAGAGAAAATAGGAAAGTATAAGTTTTGTTCAAAATATAGGATAGTGATAATTATGCAAACCCATTTAAAATTAATTAAAAAGTGTCCTTATAACTTTGTGGTTTTTTTTTTTTAAAATAGAATCATCGGAATTTTTTTTTCAGGTAAGTGGCGTACCATTGGAAGCTTATTCTAAATTTGATACAGCGACAGATATAAATACACCAATGGTTGCCAATCCAGCAGAAGTCAATGCGCGCTTTCTGGTTTCTTTTTGGCTTGTCTTGAATATCTCGAAAACTAAATTCAGTTTTCAATTACAATGTTATCAATTTAAAAAATGTAAAAAATTTCCACTACAAATGCATGATTTCATTTTCTTCTGCTTTAATAGGTTTTGCGAATATTCTCTCAAAAATGGGAGATGTCCCGATGGTGACCACCCTAGACCACCATGTACGGCGCGTTACCTAAAACTTTTCCAAATGCGCTCTCAGTTTTAAAAAAAAAACGTAAGTAATAACATTATCAATATTTTCTATTATTTTTTAAAATGGGTCAAATAATTTATGACCACTCATACATAAGATAGGCGTCCCATGCCACCACCCAACAGTTCGGGCTCCATAATGGCGTCAGGTACGGGGAGCCAGGGCGGCGTTCCTGTCTCATCATTGAGCCAAAGGTGTCCATAGTTAATCTTTGATGATTTTTCAAAATTGCCTGGTTAGGTGTGGGTGGCTGAATTTTCCTTTTGTAAAATTTTACACTTATCTCTTACATATCAAACATACTTTCTTTTAGCCAAATAAAATTTGATTATTCTTAAAATACAATTCCAAAATTGTAGCTGGTGGGCCATCTTGGCGCATACTGATTTCAAAAGGTAGCCCATATATTGAAATCACTTTTAAAATGTAAAATAAAATACTCGGAAAACTATTTTTACTTCTAGAAAAGGCATTACAATGTCTTAATACTTTTTATATTTATACGTACAATAACTAGGCCAAGAATTAACAAAGTTTCTTTTAGATTTCGTGATGAGATTTTCTGATATGAATTTTCTGATATATTTTATTGCGTCTTTTTTGGTTTGATTTGTTCCATTAACTTAGTTTTATGAGGACAAATCAGTTATTACAATCGCTTTCTGGGATATTCTTCCAGTTGTAGAAATATAATCCCTTGATTTGATTAGTCCAACAAAATTGTGTCCAATCTGAGCAAATTTGGGACAATAAAATCACATAATTTTATCTCTAAGCTACTTTAATGAAACATAAGTTATAACCATCAAAGTTTCCTGTCTAAGAGAAGTAGCACATTTTGCTACTTACACTTTAAATCAATTTCTTTAAATTAAGAGCTGTGGTTTTTTACTTAAAATATTCAATTGATGATGGCAAATCACTCACTTGTTCACTATCACTTGTTCTTTAATTGTAGCCACGTAGAGCTTTCTCTAAAAACTGATTCCAGGAAACCATATTTACATCGTTTACCTTATTACCTATTTTGCCTTTAAATATTTAATACTACAATTAGAGGTTGCAATAAAGCTCAATCTGAATGACAGTCCCAGCAGCAGCCTCTCCATATTTGCCAGAAATTCAGATTCGGAAGAATATTCGCGATACAAAATAACAATAAACTGTATATAATTTCCTGGAGTGCATGTACATAAATTTAAAAAAAAAGAGTAGATGGTTATTTGCTAGTGCTGTATCCACACACTATATTTCAAGAATCATTAAGTTTAAATCTTTGTAATTACATATACGTTTTATTACATGTACGTGGGATGATGTATCTAAATATATTGTAATTGAATTAGAACCGAATAAAATGTGCGCTCATATTATTGAACGATTTTTCTTGCGAATAAGAAATGAATGACGAATTTTTAAATTTGAAGGTAAGTGATCATAGTTTCTTCTTGAGAAAAAGAATTTTGCGGTTTTTTAGATTTAACCAGAATTTGATATTAAAATAATTTACTTGAATCCTGTTTTACTTTTTTTGACCAGGATTGCTTACTATTTTGCTGAAAATTAAGTTTCATGCAGAGATTTGTTTTGCCTATTTACTTGTAGTGCAATGGAGCGTTTAATATGTGTCAGTATTGGCACATATTAACATTGGATAAATAACCGACCCCTCAAAAGAAATTTTTTTCATTTAAAAATTTCCCCCTCATTTGTAATTTCAAAAAAAATACAAATATCGGTATTGAATGCTTCTTAAAATGAATAAGGGAATGTGTGTGTCTGAAGACAAAATTTTATACACATAGTATCGTGCATGGAAAACGATAAGTTGTTTAGCATATCTTTTAGAAGTCACAATCAGCTATTTTAGTTTTGGAAATCACGAAAAAAAAAAAAAATGCTTCTAAGTGAAACTTAGAGGGTTCTCTAGTATATTATTTGTGATTTTGCAAACTATATCCTTAATTATTTCTTAAAATTAGGCAATATGTTTTCAAATAATTGAAAGGCATGCATATTTTCAAGATTTCTGCGATATTTGGTGGAATTCCGAAAATGTTGAAAACATAGGTGTTTATATGGCAGACCCCCCCCCCCCATCATGTCAAATCATGCCCCGAGTGGAAGTCGACTTTTATTTTGTAATTATTATATTAATTTTTTGTTTTTTGTTCATTAACTGTAAATGATTCACAGTTTTAGATTTAATTTCTTATTTTTTTTTTTTAAAAAATTCTAGTTGTAAAATTCATGATCTTGTGATAAGTAAATGGTATTTTGCAATTTGGATCATGATAGATAGCAATTTGATTAATTGATAAGAAGTACGGTAATAATTCTTTGTAACTTTGATTTATTAAAATAAAACACAGAGAATCCGAAGAAATCTGTAGCACTTGATATATATTTAAAAACTCTTCAAAAGAATATTTGGGCACCAGTCATTTTGAAAATAAATAATCAAGCGATATTATTTCGTTTAACATTTAGGTAATGTGAATTTCTGAAATAGTTAAACGACTTTTATCTACTTTAACAAATGATAAAAATTTTCTCTGAATTTGTTTTCTTAATAGGTATAGAGCACATACTGAGAAAGAACAACTTTAACGTTAAGTAGAAATTAAAAGTACTTATTTTGAGAATAAGTGAAACAGCGAGCATTACCGATAAATGTTTAAACTTCATTTTAAAATGTGTTCTGTACATTCTCTTTCCTTCTTTTAAATAAACAAACAATAAATAAGATAAAATTTGCAATAGTCTAATTATCTATTTTCGTACATCAAAATTATCATTTTATACTTTTTGCAGAGAGTGGTGCGACCGTTCCTTTTTCCAAAATCATTTTTTGTTGAGAAGCAATTTCTTTTACATCTTATTCATGTATTTTCAATTTATTTAACATTACGATTAACTTATATCGATTATTTATATTTTAATTTAAATTATATCGGTATTAGTCTTGTTTACGAGAATATCAATTATTAAGGTCCTTGGCATTTCCACGGGAAACATTGTTGAAGCAGGGGACACTGACATTGATTGATTGTTATATACCGAGTGTCAATGCGCTAAAGCCGCGCCGTCATATGAACATCGATAAAGTTTACAATACCTTTCCAGCAGCATTGCGCAAAGGACACAGCAATACGTAA
>BGPR01033650.1:0-16871 GCA_013235015.1 Araneus ventricosus | reverse complement strand
TTCAAGATATTCTGACTAACAAATCTAGCTCTAAATACTCATGACACACTATAATCACATTTATAAACATGATAACAGGTTCAAGATATAAGAGTGTATATATATAAAAAAATGGCCATTTTATTTTTATAAATTAAAACCTTCCTATACACCAATACTATTAAAACAATTTTACCAATTAATAATAAAAATTATCACAAAATATTTTTATGAAATTGATCCAATTTAAATAAAAATTTTATAAAACGACTGCCAAAAATTTTAATCAGATGTAATACTATTCTATTATTTTCTAACCTTAAAAAAAGAGTTTGATCTCTTGTCCTTTTTAAATTTTTACTAAATCTGCAATTTTTTCAAATATACTTTCTAATTTTAGTGCAACATTTAATACAATTTAATAAAAGAAAGGTATTAAACTATTTAAATTTATTTTGAAGTGTCTCTGTGAAAAGACTAGTAATATTTAAATCTGCAATGTATTTTTTTTTCTTTCAGATATCTGAACTTTTACAGCTCTTTAAGAATATTTGTCAAGAATCTAATCAATTACTTTATAAAACATAATTTAACATTTTCAGTGTCTTTCAAGTTCATTTAAATCAGAATTTTAATCAAGGTGATTATCCCAAGTATTTTCCACCAGATGTTATTTATTAAATTAGTGATCAATGACACTGAAGAAAGAATTGAAATCTTTACTGCTACTTATAAAATACTGCAAATTAACCAAGAGACAGTTCTAGAATAAAAATAATAAATATTTGGCTGTAAAATTATTTATAAAATTCTTTAGTTTTTAGATATGAATTAAGAAACACAGAACTTAGCTTAAATTTTTTTCTGGCTGCATAGTTAAAATATACAGAAACACAATAATTAACAAACTTTATGAATTGTCAAAAAATATTTTTATTATATATACAAACAATGTTTACAAATTTTTAACAACAATGACGCATTCAGCTTTAAACTCGTATATATACATACAACTTGTCGGTGCATTTAATTTACTGCAAACCAGAAATCTTAAAACTCTGGATGACACATTCAGCTTTAAACTCGTATATATACATACAACTTGTCGGTGCATTTAATTTACTGCAAACCAGAGATCTTAAAACTCTGATCAAATGATCTGAACAGAGATCTTAACGTAAAGTATATTTCATTTCACAACACTAATAAATAACATGTAAAAAAACCATATGTTGAAATTTAAAAAAAAATCTGTCATGAAATAAAATAATACATTTGTATTAACTTCGTTTTTTTTCTCTTCCGAGAGAACTGGTGGTCTTGCTTTCACTGAGGGTTTCCAATATCCACTTCTTCGTATTTTTGGAATAATATGCAACATATTAGTAGCTGATTTCATTATTTTAACTATAGCTACAAACTGGAAAACCCACATGTCTTTTGAAATTAACACTATTAACAAATTTCATCTCTAAATTACATTGATTTCGAACTTTTAAAATTCAAGCTCCTACTTTTCACTGAATGTCCAGGCATAGTTCATGCATCCAGTTCAAACAGAATATATACAAAATCTATAAATGAAGAATAACAACTCATTAAAATTACGTAATAAAATTTCATTACTTAAAAACTACAAAAATAATACCCATATGTCATATATTAAATTTTACAAAAAATTTAAAGTTACAATGAGACAAAAAAAAAAACTAAGCAAAATACACTGATTCCTAAATATACTATATGAATTTTGCACACAATGAATTAAGATAAGTGGATATAATATTTTACGAGATAAAATAAGTTATAAATATACTAAGAAACATTATAACTATTCTCCAAGAATTATTCAGACACAATTTAAAGGTTTAAATAAAACTGTTTCACTCACATTTATAAAAAAAGATAATATAAGTTTCAATTCATAACAAAAGTTACAGCTTGTGCAAGAAACATTTTATAACAGGGAACCTTTCAGCAATGTCTTTAAGAACTGTTATCTTTTGAATTTATCATAATAGAAGTAATAAAGTAAGTACTAGTTTAAAAACAATCTTAGAAGAATTCAAATTTAGTAATAACATATAAATATCTTGTGTTTATTATTAAAAATTAATATATAATCTTGGGAGACTTAGCATTCAAAAAGAAAACATTGCTTTGTAATAACGTATAATTTTCTTCTGTCTATTATTAAAAATGAATATGATCTTAGGAGACTCGGTATTTTCAAAAAGAAAACAAAGTGTCCATAGTTTCAGCTTTTAATAAATGCTTTAAAACACATTACATGGATGACATTTTAAAATATTAATGAATTTTAAAAGCAGATTTTATTTTATGTGAAATGAAAGGTTAAATTTCTTTCAGAAACTCTTTTAAACATATACTTATAAAACATTTGTTAGTAAACAATCCTACTCGCAGCATTCGATTAAATTTTCATACATTTAACGATTCAACTTAGCTAACAAATAAAAACATTGTATTAATGTAATGATTGTACAGCAATTTTAAAGTGAGTAAAAGCATTAGAAATTAGTATTATCAAGTAGCTTTAATATCTATATGAATCATTGAGCTAGGCTTATGAACATGCAGAGTTAAAACATATTCTAGTGATTTAAGGGGAAAATAAATAAATATTTATACACTTACCTTTCTAAAATGCAAGATGATAATCGGTAAAATCTTTCTCCCGACACAACAATCATGGCGGACTTTTCCCCTTCTCAATTCCCTCGGCGCAGAATTTTCGTTCCCCGCACGCTCGGATTTCAGTCCAGACGGAATTCCAAACATGACGATCCGTTTGGCTCATTTCCTCAGATTTGATGGGTTTTTACGTCTTGCGTTCCAAAAATCCGTGAAGTGAGTGGCCGCCTTTAAGTATCGCGAGTGAAGAACGTATTATTACTCTTGCTGCTAGTGCAGAAAGTGTGGAACCAGTGCTCGACATACAAAAATTCAGTAATTTGCATGAATTATTGCGAGTTACTGCATATGTGCTTAGATTTGTGAAAAACTGAAAATCTAAAGAAAAAACTGCGGGACATTTGTCAACAGAGGAACTTTCCAGTGCTATGGATTATTGGATAAAATTGTCACAATTTCAGTGTTTATCTAATGAAATTAATTGTATCAAATGTAATAAGTGTATAGATAAGAGTTCTAAATTGTATGGTCTTAATCCTAAAATTGATGAAAAGGGTTTATTAAGAGTTAACAGTATATTAGTTAAATCTTCTTTAGATGTAGATGAAGTGAATCCTATTATATTGTCTAATGATTATTTTTCTCGTCTTATTGTTTTAAATAGTCATGAAAGAGTTCTTCATAGTGGTGTTAATGAAACTTTGATTCAAACAAGAGCCAAATTCTGGATTTTAAGAGCTAGACGTTTCATAAAATCAATATTGTATGGTTGTAGATTTTGTAAAAAATTTAACGCTTATCCAGGTACGGAAATTTCAGCTCCCCTTCCTCCTGATCGTGTGGAAAAATCGCAACCCTTTGAGGTAAGTGGAATTGATTTCGCGGGACCATTAATTTTAAGAGATGGCTCTAAAGTGTATATTGCTTTATTTACTTGTGCTGTTACTCGAGGTATACATTTAGAATTAATAACTAGTTTAAGTGCAGAGTGTTTAATTCAGGCTTTTCGTAGATTTACCTCGCGTCGTGGTGTCTGTAAGATTATATATTCTGATAATGCAAAAACATTTAAAAGAGCTGATAAAGAATTGAAATATTTGTATAAATTGTGTAAAGATGAAAATGTTTCTAGATTTATTGTAAATATTGGTATTACTTGGAAGTTTATTGTTGAAGGTGCTCCCTGGTGGGGAGGATTTTGGGAAAGATTAGTAAGATCTGTTAAAACTTGTTTAAAGCGTATTTTAGGTAAATCTTCACTGACTTATGAAGAATTGTATACTGTATTAGTTGAAATTGAGGCAGTCATTAATTCACGCCCAATTACTTATTTGTATAGCAATGTAAATGAACCAGATCCTCTATCACCATCTCATTTCTTAACTGGCTCTAAATTAACTGTTTTACCTTCACCAAATACTGTTCCTAAATCTTCAAAATGTGATCTGATTAAGAGATGGAAACATAGATTGTTATTATTAGACCATTTCTGGAAAAGGTTCTATAAAGAGTATCTTTTGGAATTAAGATCTGCTATGTTTTCTAAAATACCTAAGAATTCTAGACAATTTAAAATCAATGATGTTGTTCTAATTAAAGAGGATAATATTAAAAGATGTAATTGGAAATTGGGTAGAATTAAAACTTTGTTTCCTGGAAGAGACGGTAAAATTAGATCTTGTGAAATCCATGTTGCTAATGGTACTTTAAGGCCAATTGAAAGGTTGTATAATTTAGAAGTTCAAGATTAAATTGTGATGCATCGGGGGGGGGGGCTAAATATCGATGTGTCATTTTGTGATCGCCACTAGATGGCGCTTCTGGAACGCTTGCTGTTTATGAACTTTTGTGTGAAATCAGAGTGTGAGTTGTCTTGTCCGTGTCAATAAACGTTATGTATTAGATCTCTCTCCATTTTATTTCGTAACAGAAAGTCTGACATTAAGGAAATCTTTTAATTAGAACTTCTTTATTAATGTAGGATTTAACTAGCTTTTGCCATATATACTTACTTACATTGTTGTCACTACTCTTAAATGAGTGATACGGTTAATATCTCATTACAAATAATTAATATTTATAACTACAATTAATTTTTAAGGGCATCTAGAAGAAACGAAACATTTTCTGGATAGCAGAGCGTCACAATTACTTTTGAATGGATCGTTTGCTGTTGATATATTTTTTGCAATCAGGTAAAATTTTCTTTTTTCCTGTATTAAATCCGTAAAACAGTTTTAAATCTTATCAGAGCTTGTACTTTGTATACAACACACGAAGTATGCTTTATAAATACATACCTGCCAACTGCTACGGATTTTATCGAGAATTTCCACAAATTTCGGGTTACAGATAAGATTAAAATTTCTACAGAAACGTGTAATTTTCCCCTTGAGCGCAGTCGTTTTAGTTGTAATCCTTGATGAAGTGATGGTCCAGATTTTTTTCTACATTTCAGGTTTTTCAATAATGTCATATAATTATTTCTAATTTTTTGAATAATAATGATATATATACCTCTTGCATTACTTATACAGATGAGATATTTTTCTTAAAAATATAAATTTTTGATTACATAAAATATGATTAAATATATAAATAATAATAAATTAAAAATTTTGACAATAGTCTGTTTCCGTGTGTGCAGGGCCAGATTAAGTTTTGTGGGAGCCCTTAGACAATTCAACTTTTTTGGGGGGTTCCTTTCGCCTTTCAAACTTCACAAATCATATATTTTTTTTATCGATTTTAATTTTATTTTTATATAAGCAGTTTCTAAGAAACAAATACTACGACAAACTGAAACCACAAAACTTATAGTTGCGGTTCACCTTTAAGAGATTTAGTTTCAATATATCGCGTATTAAAAAATTTTAATTTAAAAGTAATTTTAAACGAAATATTAAAAAAATTACATCTCTTCTTAACGAATTCTAAATAGTTCATAATGAAAGTTTGCCTGAGATGCTGACTTGTGTGTCATCCAGCAATTGAAAAACATTACATCTTTTATTAACGCATTCTAAATAGTTCATAATGAAAGTTTGCCTGGTCTGTTGACTTGTGAGTCATTCCACCAATTGAAAAAAATTACATCTCATCTTAACGCATTCTAAATAGTTCATAATGAAACTTTGTCCGGGCTGTTGACATGTGAGTCATTCCACCAACTGAAAAAATATTGGACGATACTGATCTGCAAAAGAATTTGAAAAAAATACTAAGCCGAATGTTCTGAAATTTAAAGGATACTTGATTTCAATTTGAGTAAGTGCGGGTGCTTTTTATCGTAAATCAAATGAAAGTACAAAATCAAATTACTCTGAATATACCGAAATTTATGTTAAGTTTTCGGGGCCCATCGGCATTTGCCTACTTTGCCTATTTCGTAATCCGGCCCTGCGTGTGTGAGAACGCGCGCTTCTGCCACCGTCACAGACCTTCTGCTACGGACAGCCACCTTTCTAATGTTGGCAAGCATGTAAATAATTTTTAATGAAAGTTGTTCCAGTTTTAGACTCGTAACTTCCGGTTACGCAATATGAAATGGCTGTAAAACGAAGAGCAAATGCAATCAAACAACTGAATGCCTTGCAGAGGTATTTCCTTTCGTCAACACCTTATTACGATATTTTTTAGCTAAACAACAATTATTTGATGACATAGTAGGAAAAAATGCGTTTTTAGTAAGTAATGACAGCAAACAACGGCAGTACATGCTGTATTTTTCTAAGGATTTATGCGCCCAGTAACATTGTTGAAACAAGGAAATATAAATTATTATTGTACACCTGAAATGGTTAATAAATGTTATCTTGATAAAATTGGAAGCAAAGTAAAATTCCGGATGCATGTTACATATTCAATTACATTTAAATCCCAGTCCTTATGAAATACATAGCTCTCCAAAAAAACAAATTTCAGTGCGTGGGATATTTTTGGCAAATTTTATGTTTTTAGAGTGCTTAATCTAAAAATGACCTACATTTCCCTCCATCACGTACAGTGTTTTTGCAAAACATGGGAAGTTTACATTAAAAAAGCACAACTGCGATGAAAAAATCAATATTTTATTACAATTAAGTATGCATAATTTTTCTTATAATTCGAAAAAGAAACAAAAAACCTATTCCTTCATGATGTATTTAACACTACATGTTTACTCTTTTTTGTCTGTGAAACCATTTCTTCTTCTCTTTGACGCTCCTACGAACACGCTTTCGCTTTCTATCTTCTATTTCCCGCCTGAGCATCCAACAGTAATCAGCTGGCATGTTGACGTCCCATCTTCCTTGGTATACTGTCTCGATATCATGGACATCCAGGTGAAATCTTTCACCCTGCGCTTTACTATAGGCTCCTAAGTGTTCGGCAAAACAGTCAATATGGGAGTGTAGGAAATGAACTTTTTAGTTCATCTTCCGTCTTTGAGCTTCAGACGCTGTCAACATGCGTTGTACAATGGTTTTGTAGAGAGGGTGTTTAGTATTCCCCAAAGACCTGTTCACTACATTCTTAAAAGAGTCGGAGCTTCTTTGTCTTTGTCTGAAAACGGATAACTGTTTTCATATGTCGGGGCCAGTAAAAACTCTCTCTTTCAACTTGGCTTCTGACAATTTTGGGAACTTGGAACACAGATATCTGAAGCATTCTCCATCTTTAGGCAGTTATTTTATAAACTGCTTCATAAGCCTTAATTTTATATGAAGAGTTAGAAAAAAACCTTTTTCAAGTGGAACTAAGGTTGTATTTATGACATTTTTTTCGCCGGGTGTTAAGGCACCTCGAAGTGACCAGTCAGTTTCAGTCCATTGGAGGTTTCCTGCTCGATTGTCCCAGAAGCGTCGGAAGCGTTGATATTTTGTGTAACCTGACTGCTGACCCAACAACATGGTTAGCATTTTGAAATCTCCACAAACCATCCAACGATATTCTTGATATATAGTTCATTTTCTCAAGAATTATGGCCAAATCATTATAGTTATCCTCTAAATGCATCGACTGTCCTAAAGGAAACGATGCTAATGAATTAGCATTATGCAGCAAGACTTCCTTAAGTCTTGTTCCAGAGGAATCTATGAATAGACGCCCCTCAGATGTATCGTATTCTATGTCAAAGCACTTCTTTAGCCCTTTAACATCATCACAAAAAACGAGATTTTCCTCTTTGGAGAAAAACCGAGTGAATGGAATTTTTTAAATATTTTTTCCGGTTTCAGTGAGTAAAAATCTATAAGAAACAGTAAAAAAATCTTATGCAGTTTTTTGGTTGAAGACCTGTGACATCAGATTCAAATTTCAATATTCTAATATTCGTTTATCCTCCATTTTTAGTGGATTCCTGAATGCGAAAGCTTTTTTCCAGAAGTACAGTAAATGCAATGGAAAGATATCTTGGTTTCACTTCTACATAAAACGATTTATAAGGTATTTATCTATTGTTTCCTTAAATAACCTTGTAGTTTGTATAGATAAGATGGAATGCAACAAGAAAGCAGCCAATAAATTTTTAACCCTGTTCCCACGTCCTCAAAGACATCAGCAATTTCTAGATTACGTTGCTATAACTAGCCTAAAGAGTTAAAAGGAATTCATTTTTCATTGATTAAGATATCTTAAATCACGCATCATATTTGAAAACAATTTTGATTTAATCATAAAATAATTTTGTGCGAAAGTTTTTATGATGATGTTATTTCTAAATTCACATGAATAGCATAATTAAAATTGTTTTCAAGATATTAATTTAAATTTGTGAGTAAAGAAAATTCACGAAGTTTAAATATCATTGCATTGTTTCAAACTGGAAATCAGATATCTAAAAATAATGATTATTGCAGATGACACTGATTTAAGTCTGAATTATCTTACTCTACACAGAGATTCACATTTGCATCACTTTCGTTACGGTGTTTCTCTTTTCATTGTTTCAATAATTTATAACTAATGAATAAATTATTTATTTATTACATTTTTGACATGACAAAGAAAAGATTTCAGAAATGAACTAAGTAAATTATAAATTTTTGCTTCCTTAATTTCTTTTAAGTGAAAATAAAATTCAAAATTAGTTATTTTCCTTTTAATTATATCTCCTGAATTTCTTACACTCAATTTTGAAGATTTGCGGAACTTTCGCATTACTTTTGTCTTTATTTTTGACTGACAATCTTTCCATTTTCCTGCTGAATAAATACTCAAGTTAGATGTAAACATATTTCACAGATTGGTAACATTTTTCCAGTATGAAGTCTCAAATTAAAATGCATTTTAATTGTAAAATATTTCGTCTAGATTGACACCTGTGTATATGATTGTGCTGGGATTTAATACCACGTTATTTGCGTACACGGGAACTGGAATTTTATGGCCTGCCTATGTCACAAATCCAGTGTGTCAGAAAGATTGGTGGTGGTACCTACTTTATATCAATAATTTCGAAGAATCAGCTAAGCAGGTAAGAAAACAATCAAGACTAATTAGCTTACGTTAATGTATTGAAAAATTTGAAATTATAATTATTGTAATATAATATCATTATTTGCAACTCAACTCATATTACTTTATTATTTAAAACATGCAGACCTTTCAATATAGATGTTACTTAAGTTGTTCTTCTTATAATTAAATTTACAAACTACCTTCTATCAATGCAAATTTTTGTAAGAAAAAATAGATTTTGTTTTAACGTCGATTTCCCTTGTATGTATAGTGAAATCAATGAAGATATATGTAAAACGTTCTGTGAATGGTCTCATAAAATAGAGGGGATAAAAGTTAAAACAAAATACCTTTATTAGCCTTCAAAATAGTCGCCATTAACTTTACTTTACTTTATGACACACCCCTGAATCCAAAGATAAGGATCGCCGGGTTGCACTTTGAGAGGTTGTCCGTAGTAGAATCTTTGTTGATTCCAGCAAAAAAAAAATTACAAACACACTTTTGACAACGATTTGATTTGATTTGATTTCATGGCGTTTACTGGCGCAAAAACCATTGTTGATTATGCTGCGCCAAACGTATGGTGCGATTTGACAATGATTGTAGAACTTCTGGAGTCTGTCAAGGAATCTTTTGTCATTTCTTTCGGACTGCCTCGAAGCGACGATGTCATACGTTTACCAGGTAGCAAAAACATACAAAATTATATTATATGATATGGTGCAATATTATACAATATTGCGAATATTGTTCAATATCGTACAATATTGTAGTACATATCTGTGTGCTACCGGGATTTGGATGCCCGGTTAGTCTCTAAAGCATAGGCCTTTCAGGATTCATTTGAAGCAGGGGGAGAAAAACAAGGGAATTTGGTGATTTCGAAGAACAATCACCTAACGTACAAAGAGAAAATTATTCACGCAGCCCAACACGACTCGTCATTAACCGCTTTCTTTCCACCCCGGAAGCGATTGAACTATTCGTAAACACATCTTTTACCCACTGCTACAGTTCCGTACACTTGCACCAATATTTCATGAGTGTCCTCTGTTTCCTCCAATTTGTAGCAAAGCATAATGTTTACGCGTTGCTCCATTGCTTTGACACGAGTTGTCAGACTTGCTTCGTTCGATTGGTCGCAGCGTGCATCTCTGTTTAGCAGAGTCGCTTCGATGATGTCCGCCGCTTGTTAGCCCACATGTTGCTTCTAAACGGGACGTTAATTCAACTAAACTAAGAATGTCAGCGCTTGTTGACACTTCTCTAAATTCTCATGCGTGGCCCGATATACTAATTAGAACTTTTTTTAAATATCGGGTAATTCACCGAACATTTTAGAAACAACCTCCAAGTGATTTAAAGGTATTTGGAAAATAGAATGTTCTAGAATCCGTTGTACAGTTTTATTTGGCATATTAAAATTTTTTTTGAATTCTAATAGTAATAAGAGAAAAATGGTCTGTAGAATTAGTACAGCTCAATTCCTCGAAATTTCAACTAACAAATTTCATCAAAACATACTTTGATGTGTGACAATCAAGAGGTAAATTGTGCTGAGTTTGATTTTGCAAAGTTTAAATAGCTATCCAAGTAAATAAAAATAATGTGAAATTAAGTTATGTTTTTGACAATAACTCTCTGTACAATCAACTACTATATGGAAACATTTTAGCCTTATAAAACATTTTGAATAACTCTCTTTCAAATCATACCATTTCGATTTACTTCAGATTTTACTCTTTATTTTGAACCGATTCTTCAAAATTTTATACCTGAAATTACTTTTAGTTCTCGTAATGATGTTCAGATAAATTTCACTATACTATGTATTTTTCTACATTGTTTTTTTATTGAAATCAAGGCTTTCAATTATTCAAGAAATTTGTATTTGCAGAACTTCTTGAAATACAATTTTCATTGAGTACAATAGCTTTAAACATGAAAAATGAACATTTTTTTTTCTTGCAATATATCTTCAAAACTCAACCAACGTTGATTTCTTTTGAAAAAGAGAGTTCATATTAACGCAGAAGTCCTTTATTGTGAATCGGAAAAGAATATGTGTCTCCTACAAGTTAATACCATAATTTTTTAACCTCTCATAAATATTCCAATCATCACAAATGCATGAAATTGCAGCAAGGATAACAAAAAAGTTTTCCTATATAATACTTTTTCTATAAAATTTAAATCTGGATTGATTTATTTTGTTTAGTTTCGTTTCATAATTTCTGAAAAAGTTCTCTTTATTTTGTGATTTCATTGTTTCAGTGTTTGTTATGGTGCTGGTCCTTGGCAGCTGATATGCAGTTTTATATAATTAGCCCTTTATTCATGGTTCCATTAATAAGGTATCTCATATCGCCGATTAACAAGCAAATCCACTTAACTAATTTTTTTTGAAATTTCAAAAAGCAAGAAACAACTTAATTTTTTGCAACCAATAACGAATATTTCGGTTGTTTCTTGCTTCAAAAAATTTAAAATAGGTGGGGTTACTTGTAAATCAACAATATGTCTTATTTGAAGTGTGATGGTGAGCAAAAAACTAAGGAATAAGCATGTATTTGGTTTGCGAGATTGCACACCTGAGTTCAGACGACTATTATCGTCGTAATTCAGTCTTTCTTTCGGAATCATTCAAATTTCTGAAATGTTCTCTCAATGTTCTTTAATCAGTTTTAATAATATTTAAGCCCACGTTTTTCAGGCTTTCAATTTAAATATTAATGCTTAGTTTTTATTTTTATTTCTGTCATTTAAGAAGTCTCTTTAAAAGTATAGATTTCGAAAGAAGGTTCAACCAGAAGAAGGAAAAAACAATCTGTAAATATGTTACCAAGATAAACAACGACAGACTAAAACTTCAAGCACGCAAGCAAGCACATATGTTTCATGACCTTGCTCTCATCTCAAAATTACTGAAATTAATTTTTATGAAAAAATACTCTATTAAAAAAATAAGATAAAAAAATGACAATCGTGCCGTATTTCACCAAGTGGAAAATAATTTTTAACATTTTAAAATATTTCAGCAGCAGTTAAATTGATAATAATTCAAATTCTACAAACCTTTTATTAAGTTTATTAAATTTTCATGACCTAGAAGTAAAATGCAAGAGAGTTAAGCACCATAACTAAAAAACTCCATTTTGTTAACGAAATATCCTGCCATATGCTTTAAATCTCATAAATAGTTTAAATGCGCAAGATTACCCTTATTCACTATCTTCTGCAGATGGCCACGCCTCGGATATGCTTTGATACTCGCTTGCATCATTGGATCATGTACTGCTTCTTTCCTGTTAACATATCAGTACAACTTGATAGATGGATTATCTCGATTGGAGTTTCACTTGCATGATCCCCAAACACATATGAATAAGTAAGACACGTTCAGTTGTTTTGATATAATAGCTTTAACATCTTAAAAATTAGCTTAAAATAACAGAAAAGTAATATCTGATAAAATTACTTGCCGCATTTGGCGAGCAGCTAGTTTACCAGGAACAGTGGTTGTCTTCAATTTCAACGAAACCTTTTATGTATAATTTGATGTTTATGATTCACTAATAAAGTATTTTTAAGCATAAAATTCTGATAGACATTAAAGCCGTGATATTTGTCTCTTCTGTTTACTGTGTACGTGAACCTCCCTATTGGAGTCCAGTTCCATGACGTCAATGCCATTAAAAAGTAATTCTCTAAGCAATTTATCTTCTAATTGCTCTTTGTCTTCAGCGGTATTGTATCTTCACTTTCTTATTCGTCATATAAACTGTGGAGATAATAAAAAAGAGCCATCTACCCCAGCTTTTAACAATGAAAGGAAAATACTCGGTTAAATTTAGTCACGTTCCGTGACGCCAAAATGAAATTAAAAAGGTACTGCTATCTATCTTCTAATTCCACGTTGTCTTTCATGGTAATTGTAAATTCACTTTCTTACTCCTCATGTAAACTGTGGAGATAATAAACAGAAACTATCGTTCTCAGCTATGAACAAAGAAAGGAAAACACGCTATTAAATATGGAGTCAAGTTCCATGACGTCAAAATGGCATTAAAAAGTACTGCTATCTTTCTTCTAATTCCATGTTGTCTTTCGCGGTAATCTATCTCCACTTTCTTATTCCTCATGTAAACAGTGGAGATAATAAACAGAAGCCAACTTTCTCAGCTTTCAACAAAAAAAGAAAAACATCCGTTTAGTTATAAATTTAATTTCCAAAACGTTACAATGCCATTCAAAACGTAACGATCATCAGTCTTCTAATTGCACGTTGTCTTTCGCGGTATTGCATCTTCACTTTTTTATCCGTCTTGTCAAACTGTGGGGATAATTAACAGCAATGTTCTTCCTCAGCTTTCAACAAAGAAAGAAAATTACAAATTTGTAGAAAGAATGAAAGCAGTTTAATTATCATTGCAGCAATGCAATGAAAAATTCTTAAAATTGAAAACAATTTAACGTCAACTTAATTGATATAATCCAAAAGGTATTTTTTTAAATATTAAAATGGCGCAAAAATATTTTTGTGCGATAATATTTCCGAAAATTACCATCGAAAAATGTCTAAATGCAGCATGATTTTTAATTAATTCTAATGAAATTCTAGCAAAAATTCCCAAAACTCTCTCCGAGGTGCACATTCCCATCATTCCAAATTATATCAAATTTGGTAGATCTAAGCCCAACGGTCTATAGACCTGCACATCGCGAACAGACGTATACACACAGCCACACAATAATTCGTATTAGTAGAGATATTAACACAGCATAAGAATAAATTCTTTTTTGACATCTATTTTCGAGCTCATTATGTTTAAATATATTTTCATTGAAATTCTAAATACTGCGTAAATTTCTATTGCTTGTTTTTTTTTTCTAATTCTTTTTCTTACAAATCATTTTGTTTCGATGCCTAAATAATTCTTTGTTTTCCTATTCCTTTTCTTACAAGCCATTTTGTTTCCATGTATGTATAACGATCAAATGAAAATGTTAAAATATATGGCTAAGAATTCAGGAAATAATGGTTCATAAGTTTGAATAATTACAAAAAAAAACGGGGAAAGGGAGAATTTACCTCACATTTCAGCTTAATTAAAACTAAAAAAATTTGAATGGATTTTTATTGTATGTGTTTAGAGATAGGTGCCTTAACCGTGCCCATATATTTTTATTTAATAACTATAAAGTATAAAAGAGTGGGTTTTTTTTGGTGAAAGACGGCAATCTTTTGCTTTTAATGAAATTTCTGAAACGATAAGAATATTTTATTTAAAGAATTTTAATTAAATATGTTTACGAACATGATCTGTCTGCTTTTGAAATGAAAGTGGAAACGATCCTCTTTGGTGGCCAGCTTGCTCGCCAGGAATTCTAGTAATGTTTCAAACCAATTAACCCTCCTTCACTGTTCTTGCTCTTTAAATTTCTTTAAGCAAGGCATTTAAAATTTCAAATTTAATGATTGGCATCCAACATGTAAAGTATTAGATGCCTTGTATATGTTTTTTTCTTGTGTTATTTTAACTAAATAATTATGTTTAATATTCCGAAATCAAATTTTCCGAGGTGCACATTCCCACCTTCCAAAATGTATGTTTGCCAAATTCGGTAACTCTAGATCCTTCGGTCTCCTCTGCATAGAGACACAAATTCATTGTTATTACTAGTCAAGATGGATGTCCAGAATTAAAACTGTTAATTTGATCTCGTTGTATGTAAGTATTATATACTCTTCAACCGCGTTTAAACCATTGTAATTGACGTTCTCTGTTTCAAATTAGTCCCCAGGCTCCAATGAGATTTGCGTGCCTGTTTAAAATCCTAAACTAACAATTTCTTATTTATTGCATCGGAAATTCAGGATATTTTTCTTTTCCGAAGTTCTAAAATGTCCCATTACTATTTTGACGAGTTTTTTTCTACAATTTCACATTCAACGGTGATAAGCACAAATTCGCACCCAATATATCCAAAAGGGTTATATAGGGTAATAGCTAAATGTTGGTTATGTTTGTTGTAATTGCTTGCTATTTTATGTTATTCTTATCATTACATTTCAGACTTTGGGAATATTTTGATGTTGTTTATTCGAAGCCGTATGCAAGAATAAATCCCTATTTAATTGCAATTTTACTAGCATACTATTTGCATAAGAAAAGCTTCAACACGGGCACCAGAAGAAATAGTACAGTTAGTATTAATTATGTTTTTAAATATATAAATTTTTTATGTTTTTTGAAAATTATATTTACGTTAATAAATTTTGTTTAGACTATATATTGACTTGTAGTCTGCTAGCCTGCAAATTTGAAGGTGAATCGTGAATTTTTGCGCCGAAGAAAAAAATAAAGAAAATGTACTCCATAAATTTAAATAGGGCTGTTTTAATTAACTCTCCGTTAGTCGCAATATCTAGCAGATACGCGTACAGCCTACATCTATTATCTGTTTCTAACGCAGTACAATTTGAATTTTTCTTACGTCTGCGTCCTTTATTAGGACTAAATGTTATAGTTATAAAGGAAAAACGATCAAAACCTAATGAATATATCATAGAATAGATTTAAAACCGCGAGATACTTTGCGATTATTTAAGGATGAAAATAAATGCGAATAACGGAAGGTCGAATTATGAAATTCAAAAACCTTGATTTAATTATAAAGTTAAAACATTTACCAGTAAAATAAATGAAAATTAATGAAGTTACATCTACTTATATAACGGTTGAGAAGTAACGCAGAAACTACTTTTTTCTGTTTCGACATAAAAGTGATTTAGAAATTTTAGAAGAAGAAGCCACAAAAAGGTGTATGACAATCCGAAAATAAATAGGTAGTATTTGCAGCACATATTTTGGGTTTATTTCTCTGTATAATTACATAAGTTTCAAATAAAACACAAGTAGAGTATTAATGGGGCCTTACACCCTTCCGGGTAGGTTGGGTAGGGGAGGGTGTTAATAATAATAATTAGAGTCTTAATAATGAAGAAAAAATGTTTTGGTCAGCGTATAAAATATTAATTCAAATTCTGGAATGCAGTGAATCAAATATTTGCAAATTCGTTCTCTTTTTCTTTGTTTGAGGTTGCCTACTAATTAATATGTTTTAATTTTCTTTAATACAAACTCAAATTGAAATTTAAAGTTTAAAAAAATTAAGAATGAAAATGGAAAACGCAGTAAGTGCCAAATTACAAATTTTAAACGAGCACAAAAAAGAAGTTTTAGGCCTTTCAGTTCTTGTGGTACTCGCAATATCTACTGATGCGTTTTTGAATTTCTTAGAGTTTGTTGGGCATATCTAACGTTTCATACACTAAAACTTGAGTTTTCACTACGTTCTGACGCAAAAGAAACTGTGTGTTGGTACTTACCGCGGCTTTCATTTCCATTCTTCAATAATCTTAAAATCATTGCCCACTCACACGTTATCTGTATCCGAGATAATGAATGAAATTTTTAGTGTGATAACATCCTAATTTTGATATGTTTTCGGTATGTTTGGACATCAATTCCTATTCAAATAAAATAAACTCTTTAATTTCAGTTGACTCTGTGGTGTGGATGGATTGCAACTGTCCTATGCATGTGGAATTGTTTCTTCTCCCTATTTAAGGAAGAAGAGATTCTAGTGGTGACAGCCGTCTACAATGCTACAAAACACCTGCTCTTTTCCTTCGGCTTGGCTGGGGTGATTTATTTATGCTTAACTGGACAATCAGGTTTGTACAGGGTGTCCAACAAAGGACTCCCTCATTTTAAAATTAAATAACT
>BGPR01033649.1:0-16873 GCA_013235015.1 Araneus ventricosus | reverse complement strand
TCCTTATTGAAATTCCGATTATCTTTTGCAATTATAAACAAGAGTCACTTTTAATCACATCCTATTACCGCAAATTAAAAGTTGAAACCTATTATCATTCTGCGAAATTTCATCTAAAGCCAAAAGAGCTTTTCGTGAAAATACTCGAAAGGTTGTTTCTGATACAGTTCATAATTCCTCGAAAAATCGGTCAATGCTCACATCTAAGTTCATGTTCTCGGAAAAATCTCTTGTTCAGTTTAGTGTCCATGTGCAAGTAAAATTAGAAATCCTGCATCTCGTTAGCTCAGAAATGAAGAGCGCCGCAAAAGAAATTTAAGAATTAACTTTTAACTCCTATTAAGTGGGGATGGGAAAAACCTACCGGTGTTTTTTTGTTTGTTTGTTTCGGTTAACCTTTTTTTTCGTTTATTTTTTGTCCCGTTTTTTTTTTTTTTTTTTTTTTTTTTTAATAAAATAACCGGGTAAAAAACCTGGTCGGAAGATAGGCTCGATTTTAGGTTAGGCTAGACTAAAATTTACCAAGTTGTAAAGCTTTGAATTTCATCATCTTAGGCTTCCTAAAGATTAATATCTACGTTGAATGATGTTGTTTCCGATTAGAGGTGCCGACTCACGGATCAACACATTGCTGAAAGAGTCTTTATGAGCAGATTAGATGATAAATATTGGCTAATGAATTGATTTCTTGTGAAAACAACGTTAATAAAAAAAATTGTCTATAATACTTGTTCATTTTAATAATTACTCATTTATTATTATTACATATTGTATTAATCACTTATTTATAATCATTACTTATTACATTAATTACTAATTGTGTTAATATTTACTTATTGTATGTTATTATTAATATCAATTTTTGTCTACAAACGTTGTTTCTTTTTCTTAAAAAACCGGTTTTTTTTTTTCAAAAACCGGTTATTTTGAGCGGTTTTAAAACCGGAAGTGAAAAAACTGGTTAACCGAAAACCGGGTTTTTTTTTGTAATAACCGCCATACCTACTATTAAGCCCAAACTTTTATATTCAGTACTAGATTTCGCAATTTTCACCATCCTAACTGCATTATAAGATCAGATTTTGAAGTCTGTTTTATCTGTTTCCATTCCCACTCGACGGAGGGACGCTCATTTAAAAATGTGCTCCAAAATATGTTTAGTTTTTTTTTTTTTTTCTTCGAGAGAATATTAATTTTAATCAAATAATTTATTTATAGCAAGAAAAAAAGGGGGTACTTATATAATGCGTAGTAAACATAAAGTGTCACATATGATAACCCTTTCTAAGGCCGTGCGAAGTCCTGCTTACCACCATTCATCGTTTTTTAAATATCCGTGGTAAGCTATTTTTACCGCCTCTGATCACAGCTTTCATCTCTTTATAACTACAAAAATATTAATAAACGCTTAAAATGTGGTTCAGGCAGTCAAATCAATTAATTATTATTATTATTTTGAAATACGATCTGTAATGTGTCAACACCTAATACAGAAAAGAAAGTTGACGCAAGTTCTCGCCAAATTCTGCGATGAAATAAATAACCAGGTAATTTAATTTCTTATCTCATACCTTAACGATGTGTCCTGATTTTTTAAATTAATTATTAAATAATCAAATGAATTAACAAATCAAGTTAATGTATCTAATAAGCTAAATGAGTTTCTTTTCTTAAATCAATCCTAATCCCAAAAATATTTTAATACACTATTATAAGAAAAAAAATTGGCCCTTTAATGGGTTAAAGATAAACGATTAAAAAATTAAGTCAAAGAAATTAGTTTAGATTTGGAGACGGAAAAAAAGGACAAAGTACTGTCTGTCCGCCACGACAACTGTCGCCGCCAAACTGTCTAGTTTACGGCGGTCGCTATGGGAACAGGTTATCGTAGGAAGAATCCATTTCTAGTAGGTAGAAGTTCATTCAAATGTGTTCCGACTCAAACTGGCGCCAAGAATAAATAAACCCCGACTTCCGTTAGATTCCTCCTATTCGAAATGGATCCTCCCTAGCATAACCGGTTGCTATAGCGACCGCCGTAAACTAGACAATTTGGCGGCGAGAGTTCTCGTGGCAGACAGACAGTAAGATATTGGCAAAGTACCAATTCCTAAATTTTCCTACGGTTTAAAAAAGGTTTCATTACTGTATAGCTCCACTAACACCGCTTCCCCCTATTTTCACGTCATGTTGACAAGTGCAGTAACCGATTTTTCGAAGAATTCTGAACTGTAACGAGGAACAGCTCTAAGCCTATCCAACTTCAGTTCAGATTTTGCAGGTTGATACTATGCTTTCACAACCAGACTGCGATTACATCGAAATTTCAGTAAGGAAATGTCATCAAAATATTACTCGAACAGAATTTTTTATTGTCATTATTATTATTGCAGTGAGTGCTGCTATTCTTCAACACCAGCGCACTACAATTTTCTGCTAAGTGAGATCAAGGGATCACAGCTGCAAGAAACAAACGGTTGCAAGTTCCTAAGTCTACCGTGCAAATCTGAGAATTTGTATACAGATTTACACGGTTGATTAACCCATCGAACTGGATGAACTGCCTAACCATCAACGAATTAGAATATAAAAGAGATTACAGAAGGGAAACCTTCATAGAAATTAATACTTTTCTTAGTATATTTACTCATTAAATACTCGGTACCCTGCTAATGAAATAATAAAGAGAAAAATACTCCTAGAAAACAACAGTGGCGTATCTAGGGCTAGTGATTTCTGCCCGAACGATAAAAGAGCTTTCAGGAATTAGTGAAATTCTGACATCTCTATTGCTCAGCAACTGAAGCTCAAAGAAGTCAGCGAGTTTTACCAGACTGTAGAGAATGAACGATAGATAGAACCAGAGGTAGAGAGACGACGCGATATATATCTCAAAATCGAAATTTTTGGACTTTGTGATTTTCTGCCTGAACGACGATATGCTTTTAACTCTCCGGAGAACGAAAGATAATAAGCTGCATAATTATACACGTGTGAGTGTAAGGATTGATTTAGCGCTTCAGGAAGCTGAAAAATATTGTTTTTAATTAGTTTCAATTCCTAAAAACTAGTCTCTGTGTTTTTGCTATTAAATGGTTTTTATAATAAGCTCTATTCAGCAAGAATGCGTAAAACATGCATGCTTCTGTGTGGTTTAGAAAATAACCCACCATTCTTCAAAGAGTTGAAAGGATTGGTGCAAGGGTACCTGACACCCCTAGGCAAAGAAAAATCTTACATCCCTTACAGTGTGTAGTTGTATGCTCCTGTGCATTGTCACATCAAGCATTACTAATATAATAGCCCAGATCTCTCGGTAACGCTCTGACGTCACCAACAATAAAACTCGAGCCATAACACTGCGAGACGTTAAACAGCATTATTTCATTGTTAGGGCACCTAAATTCCAGTAATTTTAAATTTAACCAGCGGGAGTGGTCTCCCCTAAACTTTCTCGTATACTTTCTAAGTGGAGATTCGTCAAAATCTCGAGTTCGAATTTTTTTGACGATTACAATACTTTCTCTTTGTATACTTCGTATACGAGAAAGTAAAACAAAAAAACAAACAAACCTGAAATCAAATATCTGTTGTCACGTTTCAAAAAAATATTACTTTGAAGCAGGCGCGATAAAATAGGCAATGCAATGAATACTAAAGCGAAAATTCTGCTTTGGAATTGAATTCCCAAGAAAACAATTTATACTTCCACAACCGTAACAATTGCAAAAGCGCGTGAATGAAAGATTTGCTGAAATAATGAGATCGGTTTGATTTACAACAATAAAAAAAATTGTTAACAATTGATGCTTGAAAAAATTTACAACAATAACAGATTGCTACCAATACGCATGCGCATGAGAATCGGATTAAAAGAAATTGAATATGCAATTTGAACGCCTCTTTTTGACGGATTTGGCCCAAACTTTTATGCGGACCTACATTCATAACGATAAAACTGTGTACCAAATTTTATCCATTTAGCTATTCAAGTTTTTGAGTAAAAGCGTTCACATGACCGCGGACATACAAATAGACAGACTTCCCGTGGACGGATTTTGTCCAAAATTTGATAGAAACCTACAAATTATGTTCAAAGACCACATACCAAATTTCATCACCGTAGCTCTAATAGTTTTCGAGTTATCGTGTTCACAGACACACACACACACACAGACAGACATACAGACATAATTCCAAAATTGTGTTTTTCGGACTCAGGGAGATCTAAAACGTGGAGATTCGTCAAAATCTCGGGTTTGAATATTTTGACGATTACAATACTTTCTCTTTGTATACTTCGTATACGAGAAAGTAAAAAATTAATCGTCGTTCTAATTTCAAATTTAATAGCTCTAAAATAGTGAAATAAAATTTTCTATCGATCGATATAAAATTTATCTCGCTATGATCAATAGTTCCCGAGAAATTTTAAATTATATGAATCATATATTTCAAATTAATTTCCGTTTTTCAATAGAAAGTAGTAAATTACTTCAGTGGTATATCATGCGCGTGATATAGTTTGGACGCCACGATGCATCTAATTATTTAGTGCAATCGTGATGATATAATTTGATAACATTTTTTTGTCAACGTTAAAATTTACACAAAGGCATCTGAAGTGCAAGGAAAATTGTTAAACAACGAAAAATACTTCACACGGAATGTTGTTTACCAAGAGGTTTTTTGAATAAACAAATATGTAAATAATATGTAATTAAAAAAATATTTCTGTCATAATTCATATGTTTATTTTATTTGTTTTCAATCAATGTTAAACATTTCTCTCGCATTTATATCTGTTTAAACGCGTCAGATTTGACGGGAAATCTCTCGAATGAAGAGGCAATTTGCACCCGTTATACCATGACGGGTGATTTTCTAGTAACCAAATATATAAAAAAAAACTTTGATATAAAAATGTATTCATTGTTGCAATGAAATTCAGTCCGTTTTCATTGTTTATATAAATATTTGATTGCCAATTTCTCTTCCATTTTTGAAATCTAAAGTAATTTCCTAATGAACTTTACTTTTTTTCCCCATTTCATCAATTTTTCTGTGAAATCTGCAAACAAAGTCCTCTAAGATTGTAACAGGCACTAAATTAGGAAATATATCCAGTAAGCTCAAAGATTATGGTTGCTAATCTTTAATGCTGGCTATCGGCATGTTTGGATTCAGCTAACATGCTGCTGGACGTAAAAT
The DNA here is from genome assembly GCA_013235015.1 of Araneus ventricosus. NCBI lineage: Eukaryota > Metazoa > Arthropoda > Arachnida > Araneae > Araneidae > Araneus > Araneus ventricosus. The sequence goes on along the minus strand of BGPR01033649.1, from coordinate 11,662 downwards.
TTGACGTGCAATTTAAATTGAACAAAATTCAATTGAAATTAAACAAAGTCGGTATTCCCTGCGAATAAGCTGGTTGCCGAAGGCGGCTAGAATTAAGTACATTTGATGAATATTTAGCTTTGAAACACAAAAGAATCGATTGTCTGTATAATAAAACTACATAGTAATTAAAACGGAAATTGATCAATTTCATGAAGCCCTCTCTAAGACGCACAGATACACGTATTACGTCAACCATCGGTGATATGGCAGCTCTTAATTTTTACGGACTGTCAACGTGAATTGTCACAGATTATAATGGAGACGATTCAATACGTTGTTAAGTAAAATCTTAATCGCATAGTAATATTTTGTCGTTATCCACTCATCGTTTGCAGGCCTCCGGCGCAGTGCTATTTCCGGGCCACCCTCCCCCTCCGAGACCCGCCCGATCATGAGCAAAAAACTATTTCTTTCCTCACCCTGTCCCCTCCCAAGAGCTGCTTAAAAATGCAGCAACCTCGCTGACCTCCTGTAGGTTACAGATGCGGTGGAAGAAAGAATAAGAAAAACCCTGGCGACCGGTTCAACCCCATTGTTCCACAACCCGCTGTGTGTGGATTAGACGAGTCTTCTTCCTGTCCAAACGACACGGATGCCTGCCATTTGGCGATTTATCGCTCGCTTGGCGACGAAAAAAGTAAACAATTGAGATATTCGAGTGAATTTGATTGTTGTCGAGCTCCATCCAGCCACCATCTGTTGTTTCTAAAGTTAAAAACCTAAGAACCTAAACCTAAGTTTGACCTTTAGCTGTATTATTAAAAAAATCTTGATAAGTCTGAAAATACTTACTTATGATCCGAAAAATGGAATTAGTTAACGATTTTTTTTAATTATTATTTTAAAGAAGTGCAGCAAGTTTTAAAGCATGTTAAGGTTCTAGTTGCAAGAAAAGTTTTGTATTTCTTAATTATTAATTCATATCTTCAATTTTTGGTCTAAAACGTAATATTTTTCAAAAATTTCTAATTAAAATAACTAAAGTAGGGTTTAAAAAAAGTATTAATCGTATTTTCAGACGGTGAAAAGAATGAAAAAAACTTAGATTGCGAAATATATATATAAAAAAACACACCTTATTTATGAATTCGTTTGTTTGGAAGGTATTCTTATTTCGTTATTTTACTTAGATAGATTATTCTTCTGTCTAGTCTTACAAATTCTCTGTATTTAACCTTTGTGATAAGTAAAAAGACTGTTGAAAGCATATTTATTTTAAAAATAAAATAGGCGCTATTATTAACCAATATTTTCTTGGAACAATTTTTTCTTTTGAGTTTTAACATGCTGTTTAATTTAATTTTCTAAATGACTGACTTGGTGTAAAATGCTGTTAAAATGAGAGGAATCAATTTAAAATTGATGGAATTCAGGTAAATATCATTGTAACAAGATTAATAAATAACGACAAATATAAGAAAACTAGAAGCTAGCTTTAAGAAATAGAGAAATAAAAAGATACTGAAGACAGGCTTCAACTCATTGTAATATTTTGTTGTTGTTGTTGTTTGTGTCTAATAGCGATTAACTTTTTATCTGACAACACATGATGATGATTGTTTAGGAACAGGTGTGCGGTAAACTAATTTTTCTGTTTTTTCAATTTGATGCATTTAAATTACAAAATATTTATTTGCTGTTTAAAATTTAAAATAAAATTATTTACAGGTCAAAGTTAACTATTTGCAAAAATATTATACTCAATTATATAGATCTATCTATATAGATTATCTATATAGATGTAGAATTTTATCAGCTATCCACCTGTGAGGCGTGTCCCCTCAGAGGTGTGCAAAATGGCAAAAAAAGTACAGTGGAATCTCCCTATAACGAAATCGCTTGGTTCCAGTTGAAAAATTCGCTATAGAGAAAATTTCGTTATACGGAGATTAGAGATTTTTGCAGTTATTTAAGTAAATGTTACAAACCTTTTAGTATGTGCGATAAGTTCAAAAATATTTAATTATGACTTTCAATTAAAAAGGAAGTAATATTTATTATAAATTTGTTAAAATTATACTAATTTTTATTGTGTAAATAAAATGCTCAAAAGTGAAGACAATTCACCAATTTAGAGAATAATATGTACTAGTACGGATAAACATAAAATGCGTATTGTCACATCCATTTGCTGTTTCCACCCCCACTCCACCCCGATTCTTGGAATCTTGACCCGTAGAAATGTTGCTCCCTCTGTAGAAACCTAGGTTCCCACAACTGCATTACCCTTCACATAGCATTCTATTGTTATGTGTTATCGCTGGAATGAACAATGTGAGTGATTCCAGAAACAGGCACGTGTGAGCGATTTGTTTGCACAAAAATTAGCAACTGTCTTCAAAAATGACAAAAATCGAAAAGATAAAGGTCAGAAAAAATTCGTTATAGGGAGACAACCACTTCATTATATGGAGAATATTTTGAATGTTATTTAACATTCCCATTAAAAATTTCGCTATTGGGAGAAATTCGCTGTAGGGAGACTCTACTGTATGTCTTAAAAATAGGAAAAATGTGACAAAAAATCGATGAAAAATTAATTATTGAAACCAAACTAAGAAAAAACACTATATTAATAAAAAAAAATAAAGCGTCACCTAAAAATCTGATCATAATGTAGGAACAGAAAAGACATTTTGACATAATGATTTAAAATTCAAAATCCACCAGAGGTAGTGGAGGCAAATTCTACGAAATTACTACAACTAATATAAAAAATTGGGCCCCAAACGTTGGATAGTGGAGGCTTACAAAGAACGTGTTTGCTTCGATATTTTATCAAACGATCAAAACCGCGAGATCTTTTTATGTTACAAAATCACCGACCTCAAAAAGTGCTTACTATTTTTTTCTTTTTTTCCAGACTTACGCCACGGAGCAGACGTATGTGGAAACAGGAAGTAGGTAAATACTACATGCACAATAAACATTTTTCTGTTTATCGTTCTTTCTCCCTTTCTGAATTTATTTCAAAAACTTGAATGAAAATCATATCTAATGCATATCTTAAAATGTTTTTCGAGTGCCGCTCTGTAGAGTCTATCAATTCAATAACATGTTGACTTTTATTTCCAAAACTTGAATGAAAATCATATTTTCGCCATTTTTTTTTTAAGGAACACTTAGCGTTATAAATTTTACAACGCAATAATATGTTAGGTTGTTTTTAGATTTTGAATTATTCAGATTCAAAGACAAAACAAATGCCAGACATTTTCTACTTTCTAAAGATTTGGGGGATGGGCGATTATCAATGGGATATTGTACCATTTTAATTCATTATTTACTTATGATTATACTTGTTTTCATTTTATTCTTTTTTTTCAAAATAGAATTGTTTTTGTTTTCCTTTAAAAACAATACACACAACTGCGTGTTTTTTTGTTTCATCTATTTATTTTTGTTTGTGATATGAGGCAGATAAACTTTTACAGAAACAACTTGTTCATAGGAATGGAAGTTGCATCTACCAGTTTTTTTTAAATTTTATTTACATGAATGCAATTTTGAGTCCTTTGGATGTCACATCGCAATAACAGTTCAACCGAGTATGGATTAAAATTGAAAGAAAACAAATTACACTGATAAAAATGTTTTATTCAATTTATTGTAACATTTTTTATAACAATCAGCAATGGCTGAGTATTTCTGTGCATTAAGAGTAAAAAATAATTTATAATATGTCCGAAATATTCTTACTTTTTAGAATATTTCGGACTTTTTTTCACACAGAACGAAAACACTAACATTCTAAAAAAAGGAGAAAAACACTTACACTCTAAACAGAATAAAAGTTTCTCTATTTTAAACTAGCTGTCGATAATTTTTAAACTTATTGAATTAAGTAAAACTCGTAATCGATTTTTTTAAAATCATTTTTACTTCTATTCAACGAAAATTATAAAAAGTGTGTTAAACTAGTTTATTCCAGTTATTTCATTTAAAGCATCACTATATCTTAGAAAAAACATACGACAAATACAATTTTTATGAAATGAATAGATACGAACATTATGAAGTGTTCTAAACGCTGTTCAACTTCTAAGCCCTTTGTATGCTAAGTTAAAAAAAGATCTCTTCATAATTGAAATAAAAACGCAAGGAAAATAAAAAGAGAGACGAACGAAAAAAAAGAAAATATGTTCTCGTCTTTCATTTATAATAATAGTTCTTTTGCCCTAACAGCTGCTCGTGTTGTAAAATGTTTTCCACTTTCAGCGACCCATCGGTTTTAACAGCTGATCTGCTTTGACAAGCTAGCTGCGGCGTCTCAAATGCCTGCTTGGATCCGAGATTGTGCGCGCAGATAAAAAAGAAAGCTTTCAGGTTTTTGTGTCCTGATTTCTAAAGGCCAAACAACTTTCGCGGATGGTTTTTCTTTTCTTGTTTCCATTCTGCCTTTTCTTTTCGCTCTGCTCGGGAATTAAGAGACAGTGGTGCTCTCGTTTTCGCCACTTGTTGAAGGATCGCTCAGCTTAATCAATACGTCCGATAATTACGACCTTGACCGAGCTTTTCTTCTGATCAAAATAACTTCTGTTCGAAGATTTGACTATTTGTGATACTTCGGTTGAAGGATATGTACAGCTCAATGAAGAAAACTACCTCTGACGAGTAAATTAAATGCTCGTGAGAACAAGTTATTTTTTAAAGCTGTTTTTGCGGAATTATAGACAAAATTCCTGTTGAATTTCTCATACCAGACGATTTCGAATAGAGAAAGAAAAAAATATTCGTTGCTTTTAATAAATATGTACAAAATTCGAACGTCAGAACTTTTAAATTTCATTTTAACAACAGTTAATTCCGAAAATGAAAATTCTCTATTAACTGAATAATAATTTTGTTAATTTCTGAATTACAAACAAGATTTGTAATGGATACGAGTTTACATGGCTGTGTTTTACACATGGCGAATTCGAAAACTGTGAATTCTCTATTTAACGGAATTAATTATTTTTGTTTATTTGAAATAAAGATTCTCTGTTTACCTGAATAATCATTTTGTTAGTTGTAATGAATAATTAAGGGGGGAAATGCATTGGATTTTCATTGCAGACGATTTTAAAAATGGGAAATTTCTGTTTAAGAGTATAATTATTTTGTTAGTTGTACTGAATAATTAAAATTAAAATTTGTCTTGGATTTTCGTAGCTGACGATTTCGAAATTTAAAAATTCGCTATTTTACAGAGTAATGATAATGAATGAAAAATAATGTTATATACGTCAAATGCGTCGAATTACGAAATTGAATTTAAAAATCATGGCGTATCTGATAAGAGGAAAGGAACTGGTGTTACAGCACAGCATGAGACAACCTACATTTAAATGTTAAATCACATCACATGAGCAGTTTGATATCACGTGAATTGACGCCATTATTTTTTTAATTGCGATAGAAATCATAAGCAAAATTTTTATTTAATCTTCATAGCAGATGATGAATTCGCGAATGAAAATTCTTGATTTGACTAAATAATGATTATGTTTTGAAAATGACAGATTTAAAATTTGTTTTCTTTGTGTATTCTGGGTTTTATAATTTTCCTCTTATTTTTTTCAATAAAACGAAATCGAATGGACTTTTTTCCGAAGATATATCATAGAATATTCCGTAAAGAGATGATTTAAAAAATTGAAAAAAAATTACTTGCGTTTAACTTAAAGAGAAAATTCGGAATTCTAATAATTAGAAATATAAAAAAATGCAGTAAAAAGCAAAGCAAAATATCGCAGTAGCAAAATAATTAAATAAATGCAACTAATCTTTAATTTATATAATTCTTTAATATGTCTCTTCGTTTTTCTATGCCTTTTGTAACAACTGCGCAGGAATCAATTCACGTATCAATTTACGTGATAAACGCACTTGCACATGTCATCAAACTCTATGCTACCTTACGTTGTTACGTGACACATTCTTTCAACTTGTAAGAACCATAATGGATTCTAAAATTAAATCAACATAGCGGACTTAACGTGCATCATGTGGCCATGAAATGCCTCTATAATTGAACCAGCAATTTGAAGAGAAGAAGCACCAAAAAATCTAAAAAAGTTCTGTTTTAAAAATAAGAAATAAGAAAAATAGGAAGTTCTTTATTTTTCTTTCTTCTTTTTTTGTAAATTTCCCACAGAAAAATAGAGATTATTATTTTTTTTAAATCCTTCTCTTTTTCAAACTGCTAATTGAATTAAACTGAACTATTATTTTCCTCCTGTCTTCATTCCGAAAAAATAAAATATGGCTAGAAAAATATAATTCGTAAGTAACTTCTTGGACTTTTAAAAATTTATTTTACAATAAAACTTCCTTAGCTCGTCGTTCAAGGTACCTCTGCAAAACGAAGTAATGCCGAATTTTAGTTCCAAATGTGATAAACTACTTACTTTTTTCGTACTGTTTAGTGGTACAGCTCTACATTTTAATGCGATGCCCTACTCATTTCAGTTTCACTTCAAAATTTTAAAATTCCAACTTTTTATAAATAATTGAACAAGAACTGCTTGTCCGCCACGAGAACTGTTCGCCAAGTTGCCTAGTTGATGGCGGTCGCTATAGAAACAGGTTATCGTAGGAGGAATCCATTTCGAGTAGGTAGACGTTCATTCAAGTTTGTTACATTGGCGCACTTAGCTCCATTTGGGAAGGAATGTACAACTGCGGAAAAACCGAGAAGATGAATGATTAACTACCGCCCCAAACTGGCGCCAAGAATAAAATAAAACCCAGAGTTCCGTCGGATTCCTCCTACTCGAAATGGATCTTTCCTAACATAACCAGTTGCTATAGCGACCGCCTTCAACTAGACAACTTGGCGGACAGACAGTAATGATAATTACAATATTTTTATTACAATAGCCCTTCTTGAGCAACCATACATAGATATTTCTTCTTTCTTGAATTCACAGAATATATAACAAAATCTATTTATCATGACTGGATATACTGCGATATTTTAGATAATTTGATTACAATAGTTAGAAATCAAAATGATCATCTTTATTGTTTTAGCCCTTCTTGGCTTTCCTTTCGTTTTAGGGAAGCTTTCGAGGATTTAATTCAAATTTTAATTGAATTAAATCCTAGCGATTTAAATCAATTTTAATTTTGTTTCGAAAAAATTCTGTCGATCGTCGTGATGTTTGGATTCTACTTAAATCACTGCAAATTGAATTTATTCCTTAAAAACAATTTCCACTGTGTTTTTAGGCGACGTACTATTGAATACATGCGACGTTACAAGGATTTTTTTAAAAGCATGGAAATCAATAGGCATGAATCGGGAGCAGAGCAAAACAGACGTACTAACGAGAACGATGTATTAAAGAGGTTTTACTGGATTGAGAATCGAAAAAGCGCTGACTGCATGCATCAGTGGCGAATCCTGGATTTTGGTCTGGGTGGGGGGCAGAGGTCATAAAAATTTCGAATCGTCGTGGCCTCATGTCAAAACACTTTACTATTCACCTGACAATAAAAATAACAAATGTCGCTACAATAATTTAGATAATTTAATAAAAACACAATCAAATATAACTAAATAAAAAAATATTTTCGACCACCTAAACGTTACATGTAGGAGTAGAATGACAGCAAAAGCGTTAAAATTTTCGAGAAAAAATGTTGAAAGAAATGTTGCTACTGTTCAGCAACGGATTCCGAGACTACCACTTTTGGACGATTTTACACAGGAAAGGGGTGCAATGAGTCATATGAGCGCATTTCCGGAGTTCTTTGTTAGATCACGCTCAGTAAAATGTAAACATCACCCTTCCATTCTTCACTTTCCCCTTATTTTGATGAAAATAACTCCGCTAGGCGCATGCGCAAATGCGCGCCGAATCCGTTGCTGTACAATACGTTTCACTTTTTAAAAAGCGATTAAGAACAAACAAGTATAGTGATTTGAAAAAAAAATCAATAACTTTGCTTTAGCTCTGGGGGGGGGGCCGCTGCAGCCCCATAGATTTCCCCTGGATTCGCCACTGACATGCATGTTTCCAAGGTCGTTCGAAGCTGAAAAATTTTCTGTTACTTATATTTCTCTGACCACAGTCCATTTGGCGTGGAGAATGCTATCTCCTGTTCGATCCGGTACAAGACGTTAACACATGCCTTTGTGTTATGTCTGTCATTAAATTGTCTTTCGTCTTCTGATAGAAACGGGCTTGTGTGCGCACGCATTGTCCTCGTGACGTTAGTAATGTTTTGTTTCACGAAAGCCTATCAGAAAATAGTTTCCTTTTCAAATAAAACTTTCCTCTATATGTGATTAATGACTGTCAACTTTAAATAATTGGTTTTTAGGGAAGACTGCAATTTGATTTCGTTAATTTGGTAACAATGCAAGATAAACGATTTGAAACTCATTTGCATGAGAGTTAGAGTTGTGATCTTAGAAATGCATTATTTCTTATCTTTGAGTACGCGAGAAAGATAAGCTATTATGCCTGAAAACTGGACACCGTAAAGCAACCAGAAACCATTATTTTAAATACTTTTTCATTCAACGGTACCTAAATTTGATATGAAAAATTGAACAAACTTCAATCCGTTGCACAACAACCTACATATAATGCAATAACTGATATTGGAAAAATGTAACATCAAAATTTTTATGCAACATTTTGACAGCTATATCTTGAAATCTGTTGAAATATGTCCAATTATGTTTCTTAATGGAGAGACAGATTTTATTGTTAAAAATAGTCTAAGAAGAAATTAAAACAGTTGAAGCTTTTGTAATGATGATTTTAGAGAATATTTTCTAACAAAATGTTAGAAAGTTACATTTTAGCTGTTATGATACTGTTACGAGAGTAATCCAGTTCTTAGATTTTTTTAGAATTCATATTGCTATTTTACTGTTGCAGTATATTTCATAAGTTTTTGAATTAATTTTGCTACACATTAACTCTAAAGAGTTTTTTGAAAACATTAATTATTTGTCAACAAAGAAGTCGAAATATATAAGGTATGTTTAGTAATCAGTATTATTTTTGAAAAAGATATATCTGTTGATATAACAGAAAATAATCGTGAATATAAACTTGAACTTTAAAAAATAGGAATAAATTTATTAAGTAAAAAAGAGATTTGAATGTACATAACGCTACATGTCAATCTGATACATAAAAGCTGTTGTTTTTATGCATCACATACGTACATAGATACTATTTTCTGAACTTTTTGATATAAATCGAATCTTTCCAGGCTATGAAATAATTTTCAGATTAATTTTCCGATCGCAGTCTGTCACCGAATATTATTATTAATAATAATAAAAAGATCAGAATTGAGGGCTTTCTTACCAAATTATGGTGACTATATTCTATTTAAAGTAAAAGTTAGTAATGGAGGAGATTTGTTCTGACAGGGCCCGAGTATTCGGCGCCCTGCACGAAATTATTGTGGCACCCCCCTTGCATATATCGTATATTGGTACATATTCTAAAAGATTTAACTATAATTATTAATTACAAAAATAAAAATTTAACTGTAGTAAATGATTTAATTATAGTAAAAGATTTACTATATACTAAAGACTTAGCCATATAACGCGCCATATAATTAAAGAAAGCCATACAACGCGCGAATTTTCAAATTTATGATTAGGTATTGGCGCCTCTACACGCTCTGCACACCCCTGGAGCCGCCCCTGCTTCAGAATATTAATTCTGAAAAATTAAATCTAAACCTATTTTTTAAAAAAAGCATGAATTCTTTACTTCCAAGTAAAAAATCCTGGATAATATCCGGGACGTCTGGCCACTTTACTGCAAGCAATTAAAAAAAAGTCCACTCCCACAAGATCAACAAAGGCACCTAGACACAATATCCCAATTTGCGCCTAAATCTCCTTTAGCCCTAAAATGAGTGCAATCTTTCCACCTTGGTAAAAAAAAGTGCAACCAATTCTCCGCGCAACCTATTTCACTTCGGCATTGATCTAGACTGGCAGTAAAATTGGTGTCCACATGAAAACGGGGAGATGCAACCTGTAATGGGAGAAAGAAATCACGTAAGGCGGGGAAGGTTATCGTCCTTGCGATACGCTCAGAGAGACATGAGGAACAAAGGATTGGAACAGGGGTTGCCCGCCCGCCGAACGGAAACGGGGGTTAAACAAGATTCTTGCATAATTACGAGGCGGAGATCCGCCGGCAATTAAAATATTGGTGGAATCTCCAGAAGAGGGTTTAAAAGTTTCTATTCCCTGTTAATTAGGATGGCCCGGGTTTGTGTTGTTTTTCTGTTAATTAGGATGGCCCGGGTTTGTTTTTGTTTTCTTGTTAATCAGGATGGCCCGGTTTTGTTTTTGTTTTCCTGTTAATTAGGATGACCCGGGTTTGTGTTGTTTTCCTGTTAATTATGATGACCCAGGTTTGTGCTGCTTTTGGCGGCATTGGGCTTCCCACTACTTAAGATGGCTGATCGTTTTCTACAACTGATGTTCCATTGTATCAAAAATTTGATTTTTGTTAAAATCGTGCGAATTAGTTTCATATGGAAACCAGCATCGAAACATCGCTACGCATGAGTTAATGCATTTGTTATTATAAAATAGAGTGTTCCCCCCTCCCCTTCGTATTCTTTTTGTATTTTTGTTTAGTATAATCAATGGCTTCTCGAGTTGAAATTGATTTCAATTTCAGTTCGATTAAATTTTGAGATTTTTGCTTGACATTCGGCCGCTTTATCTCCATTTCTCCTGCATCCATATTAGAAAATCACTTGCGTTAACCCCTTAACCGGCGGGCCCGTCATATTGACGTGCATCGAATTATTGCATTTTTAGGCTTATAAACTAAACTTTAATCAATCATTAGCTTTATAATTTGACGCGAAAATTACGTAGAATCCATAAGCATCTCAAGTATTCTATGCCTTCTGAGTTGAATGAAAACGACAGCCCCTCTCCAAAACAGGAGGGGTCATTTTATTAGATAGCAAGGGAAATACGAGTCTTAAGGGGTTAAAGAGAAGATTACCTTAGGTAGCAAATACGAAGATGCTTAACGAAGATACTAAACGATAGAAACGACTATTATACAGTCAAAGAATAAGAAAAGAAGAAGGTCCTAATTCATATTTAACTTGACAAAACGGAAAAAGAAAATTGAAAAAAGTTCAATAAAAAAAAGAGCAACAGAACCAAAGGATTTGAAATTTGCTGAGGAAATTTGATAATGAAATTTGTTTTTCTCGCTGTTTCTCCCGTTAAATCTAAGAGCCGAGAGAAGGAAAGTGCCACGACTCCCAACCGCTTCCGAAGTTGTCCTTGAAAACGGGAATATTTTTTACAACGAAAGAGAATACGTTCAATATTTTCTATTTCATTTCATGCAGAACAATTAGGAGATGTATTCAAACCACACCTATAAAGCTTTTCATTCGTGGGAAGAGTCCCAGTGCGAAAACGCGAAAGTAGAACGTCCATCCTTCGATTGGGAGGATATCGACGATGAATAAATTTGATAATTCCCGAGTGTGGAATTGTGGAATTGAAATTGATTTTGTTATTCCTAGAGACGTGTAAATAACGGGATTAATGAAATTTTAAGCAAATTAAATTGACCGTACAGAGAAAGCTAAGAATCAGTGGCGGCTCATC
>BGPR01033648.1:0-16873 GCA_013235015.1 Araneus ventricosus | reverse complement strand
AGAGGAAAAAAGACCACATAAAGTTTTGCAATTGCTGGTAAAATTTAGCAGATCTTGCAAACAGATCTTAAATTAACACTGGAAAAAAATATGTTTTAATTAATTTTCATTAAACTAGCAAGGAAGGAAGAATTTACATTTAAAATGCTAAGATTTAATTATACATGTAAGAAGATTTAAAATTAAATTATGAAGTATATCTCAAATGTTCTGCTACGTACAGAAGGTTTTCTTTCCAATAAAATGATTTTCAAATAAAGTACTAGTGCCTTTCCCATGTACTTTTCTTTTGTATATTGCGAAAAGGTGGTTTTGAAGATAATTTTCTTGATCATAGTAATAATTAATTCTAAGAATGCATCGTCATGCCCAAACCGGAAGTTCTTTTGGATATGATGTCGATAATGCATATATTTTCATTTATTTCACTGAAAATTATTCTAAATTTAACCCTCCTCTGAGCGTTTCACACGTATTTTCCGTTTCTCATATTGAGTTTAAAGGAGGTAATTCATATTCATGTATAATTTCTAAAACGACCATGGATAAAAATATTCTCAGATTTCAGATTTATTAAGAAAATAAAGAGATGTGATACTCAATTTAAAGTAAATTTTAAGACTTTAAAGCTAGTACATAAATAATGCAAACCGCTTAGAGGGTTCTATTTTTAGACCGATTACTTCAATTTTAGTGTTTTAGTTTTATAAGATTCTGATTCAAGCTTTTGTCTCGATAAAATCTGGAATGATGTCTTTGTCCATGAAACCTTCGGCATTTAGAAGCTTAATCTCACCAGCAAAGAACATAACTTTTCTGTCAGGTCCCCCTCCCTCCGTTTATTTTAAATACATTAAATCGAAAAAAATTGAAATTATTATACTATTATTAGTGATTTAGTATCAAATTTTTCAGAAATATGTATCTTTATGTACATAAATAATGTATCTTTTTATGTACATAATAATTCTACTAAAATAATGGAAGTACAATTTTCACGTCATAGATCAATATAATAATGTTATAATTTTGATTAATGTTTGAATCAGCATTTTTTTCCTGCAGTAGCGTATCCCTAATTACATTCAATGAATTTTAACTTTTTCTTAAGGTGCTAGATAAATCATTATTACTTTTGTTTGAAATTTTGATTAAATTTAAAGATTTGTATGAAATTATATGATGAATTATATTGTGAATATATATATATAGTCACGAAAGGTTTTTGTATGCTTTTATCTGTGTTAATAAAAGATTTACTTCAATGTTTAGAGTTTTTATATACTGATTATGGGAAAAGTAATGTACATAATTTTTCATTATTATTCGTATGTGTGTGGGGTTTTGTCAATGGATTAAGAGATTTGTGCACATTTTATGTATTTTTCAATTACGAGATAAAGTAGATACTTTTATATAAATTTCTAATATATCAGTTTCTAACAAAACTTTAATTTCTTATTGAAGCTATTTAGGGATTAAGGTTAAACCACATCACATTTTCTGTGAAACTTCAGCAATTTTTATTAAAAAATCTGTAATGTGTAAATCCTACCAACTCAAAAAATGTTTTAAATGTTATTTTTAAGTTTATTTCCACTTTTAATCTTTGCACTCGAAGGCCATAAAGTTTCCGAAAGAGAATGAGGATCACAATTCAAAAGAAGAAAAGGGGGGTGGTGTGGGGCGCAGTTTCGGTATTTGCCCTGGGCGCCATTTCATGTAGGTACGCCACTGCCACTGGAACAATTATTCTTTAAGATGCTGAATATAATACTATACAATACAATCAAAACAATATTTTAAATTCTACGTTTACCGATGTTATTCAATATTATTTATTTAAATGAGTATACCATAATGAAAATCAAGCATTTGATTTTCAATACCGCAAAAATATTATAAATATTAAAGGCATCTCGCAATACACTGAAAGAGGAATAAAAAAATTAAATGCTTTAAAATTTTTTAGGAAAAAGAAACATCCTTTCAAAATCAAAATGAAACATTCTTTTAAATGTGAAGTTATTTTTGTCGTCAAGAGACGGCAGCATAATCATACTGACCAATGAAATCAATATCATAAAATCTATGTTTATCTTTAGTAAAACGTGCATATGATTATCGTTACGAATCTTGTAACGGATTTCAATACTGCAAAAAAATATAAATCTTAAAGGTATCTCAGTATACATTGAAAAGAAATAACAATTTAAGCCTTCTTAAGAGACAATTAATTACATGACAATCTTTCCCAAGTAACACTTATATCATACAATATCTTAAAATTTAAAGTAATTTTATACAAATATTTTCCAATATTGAAACAGTGTAAACGTAAGAATTCAATTATATTTTATATCCTATAATATTTTTTCCATAATATTGTTAATATTTATACGCATGTTTTACTGATGCGAATCTTGAATTTGATTTCCAATAATGCAATTGGCTCATTTTTTTTGTTTGGCAGAACAACTTCATCTGGGTTTTGCGAAACAAAAATTTAAAATAAACACTATCGCATTTTCATCATACAAATTATGGAAATATTAAGTACTAAAAATAATGTAAAGATAGCGAACTTACGTTCTTTCAAGTTAATGACGTGCTCTTACACTACGCAAAAAATGGAGGTGTATTTTTCGTTCTTCACTTTTTGCTGATTGAAAATAGGAATGACACCTTTGCTAACCATTTATCACCATTTTCCGAAGAAACTGATATCCAGTGTGAATCATGTATACCGTGAGAAACCATAGGAACAAACAGGTCAGAAGAAAGCGTCAGAAAGCCTGCAGAGATAATCATCCCTAACCATTTTCCCTTATCTCCCACCACACAGACACAAATTTGTGTTTAGGTAGGGTGGGAGCTCTAAGCGAGCTTTTAATTTCGCGATAAATGTTTCTGTCACGAAATCTCTGAAATATAATATTACTTGTTATTTTGTCACATCTTGAGGTTTCCGGGTTGTAAAAATGACTGTATCTTTAAGATTTTCCCACAGTTTGTTGAAATTATTTCAATTTTTAAGAATCTTGGGAGTAAGAGCTTCAAAAAACCTACTTTTATATTAAATACAACGAATTGATTCCTTAATTTTGCGCCCCCTTGCAATTGCGCCCAGGGCACGAGCCCCACATGCCCCACCCTAGTTACGCCACTGTCCAGTGGAGTTTTTAAAAATAATACCTCAAATAAGTGATATCCTGAGTTAAAATGAAGGTTTTTATAAAAAAAAACATTGTTTTTATATTATTTATGAAAAATTAGTATCTCAGAAATAATGTTACATTCTGTACAATACTTTGATACGGTATTCGGTGTTTCTCGGTGTTCATAATATTGTATAACATTGTGAGAATAGTATATAATATTTCTGTGTTAATGGGGGTAAGCATTTGCACTGTTTGCGGCAACGGATGACGAATATTTGACGAACTGTTATTTTCTACGCAATATTAAAAAATTACAAATACCAGTGATGAATACTACTGTCAAAAATTGATTGATTCAATCGTTTGTATAAAAAGTACGCAAAGCGTTATTTTATTTTAATTTCTTTTCTTTTTAATATAATTTTGCGAGGTTTTATTTTTTTAGTTCTATATACTGTCAACAGATGGCGCCATCAAAAAGAATGAACTACCTTCCCCCCACAGGGGCATCACCACAACCCACCCGGGGTTAAACAGAATCTTCACAGGTGACATTCCAGATAAGCAGATCACCATACCCCAACTCATCTGGTATTATATCACATTTCACACTCCCCCCCCATAGCCGTTTAAGACGTCTTTCTGTGAATCACCCGTCCTGTTGTGATATGAGTTCTCGAAATGATAACGTCGCTTTTGTAATTCGAAGCTTCGTCGGGAACTCAAAGGAGCCAGTATTCGTTTTTCTCTTTGATTGACAGAATCGCGATAATTGTATGAAAAAAAGAATAGTCGCGGTAAAGATTCCATACTGTGATCGCACCAAAAACTGCGACTGTGACGTTGAAGGATGACTTCTGTGGTTGATTACTATTGATTGTGATTGTGACCCGTGAACTCAAGTTCCAACATCTCTTTTTACAAGAATTTTTGTTAGCGCCATTTGTTGACAATACAAAGAACTAAACATTAAAACTTAATAGAAAGTAATAAACAATAAGTAGAAGTAATAACAATTTTTATATTTTAATTTTTTTAGAATACTTTACTTATACTTAATAAGACTTTTTGAAAATTAAAAGTGAGATTGAAATAGCAGTTATTTGGAATAGATATTCAAAAATAGCAACAGCAAAAATATTTGTAACTCAAAAAAGTCATGTATTATACATCCCTACCGTGCCCAAGACCGATACGATTTCCTATTAGTGATGGGAAAACCCGTTCAGTTGAAAGATTCGACCCAAAGTCGTTCGTTCACCATTTTGACCCGTTCGTTTCATATCGTTCGCGAACGAACGACTTAGGCTCTTTCGTTTGGGAACGAATGAGTCGAGCTCTTTCGTTCGATCGAACGATTTGAAGCTCTTTCGTTCGTCTTCATTCTTTTCTTGTTTTTGTTGTGACTCACTGATCGAGCTGTTGATAGATCGTAGTCGTGGGGTGATGGGGAATGTCTCGCAGTCGTGGGGGGTGTAGTTCTGGGCGCATGCGTTGTTATTGTTGTTATTTCGTCCTTAGACCGGGAAATTCTCTTTGAGTGAGGAGCAGTATTATGTTATACATAATACCAGAAGTGGGGGGATATAGACTTGGATGATCCCCCTTTTTCGGGAGCGGGATGAGGGAACTTCTTTTGTAATTTTGATCTTCCTCCAGTTATAGTTTGGCTTCTGATGGAGGCGTATTATTTAATGCTTTTCAAAAGTGGGGTTTTTTGTTTTCTTAATAAGAGCTCACTTTTACTTTTCGCCATATAACGTAACTTAATAGTATGAGTCTTTTGGCAAATGTTTAAGGTGGGATCCGTAGATAAAACTACACTATCACTAATTATAAAAGTACTTCGACTTTTGAGAGGCTATATCACTATTTATAATATTGTAAGTTGATTTTAAAAGATCTTGTAATTTAGGATAAAATAAATACAAATATTAAAAAAAGGGGAATAGAAAGGTGGAAGGGTAAAAATAATAGTAGACAACGACAAGAAGTAAGAATCTGGTGAATGACTTCATCAGAGGCCAGACATTCATGCATATTCAAAAGTGGAATAGGTTTTCTGTAGAGGAAAAAGACTTTACGGTCTGAATTTAATATCCTCTTTTGGCCTGAACCTATACCGGAATGTATTGGAAAGAAAAACATTTACCCACAAAGAAGAAATTGAAGACAATCTCCAGAACAAAGTGTAAAAAGAAGGGATTAAAATCTTACCTCTTATAACATATTTCAAAACAAAGGAGTGACGCGCTTTAACAAGCGTGTTACAATGTAAACAAGGCAAATAGATGCGTGCACGTATCTCCATCTAGTGAGGGAAACACTAACAAAAGATTTGAAATTTTTTTGTAAATTTTTTTCTAAAGATTTTTTAGGGTTTTTTAATTATTTTTTTGTTTTATTTTTGATTTTTTATATAAAATTTTTTTGATGTTTTTATGCATTTTTATAATGTTTATTATCAAATTTTTTTAATGTTTTATTATTTTTATTTTCATCATTTAGTTCAAAAAAAAAATGCAGGTGAGCCAATAAAAATGAAAGAGGGTGTGTGATGAGTATCAGAGTAACTAGCAGTGCAAAGGAGAGATTGAGAGTTAAATTTTATAAATACTTTAATTATTAATAATAAAGTTGTGTACTGGGTAGCCGTTTAGTTTTAAATTAATATTTAAATTATCAATGGCTTTGACAATAGCAGAATGGTTGTTGCAGATATTTTTGATTCTTTTAACTTGAGAGTGGATAGTATTTTTAATGACTTTTAGGTTGAGATTTGTATGATAATGACAGAGAGAAATGGCTCTAAAATTAAAGTCATCTCTCTTGTCATAGATACCAACCGAAATGCTTGAATCTATAATTTTGATAACTAGGTTGATATTGGTTTTATTCAGTTTCAATTCTTCCGGATAGCAGTTAATTAAAGTGTCTAGGTTGTCAAAGTCAAATACAATAAGGTCATCAATGTAACGGTAGGCAGAAATGAAATTATTTTTAATAAATTTCCTCTCGAATGTGTGAAGAAAAACATTCGCCAGTGCGCTGGAGAAACTCGTACCCATAGGAAGACCACACGATTGTCTGTAGTAGCTGACTCCATTGAAGAGATAATTTTCACATATGTTAATATTGCAGATTTCTAGCCATCTATTTTTATCTATGAAATTGAAGTTAAGGTATAAGTCATATAAATTAATGCATGCTTCAGTTAATTTTTCATGTGGGAGGCTGGTGAAAAGATTCTCAAAGTCAAAAGTGCTGATGCTATGAATTTTATTATCTTTAAGAAAGTTCAGAATTTCAATGTTACTATTAATTATAAAGTTTTCTTCTTTTTCAATTTTTTTGAGAATGATTTTAAGAATGTTGAAGAAAAATTTTCAAAAATAAAAATTGCAACTACCTGTGCCACATGTAACAAATCTGAATTTTAAAGTATTTTTATGAAATTTAATAGTAGGGAAAAGGTAAGGATATGTCAAATTGTTTGTCTTGATTTTAATTTTTTTTTGGCCAAGGCCAACAATCTTTTGTCTAGTTCTTTTTTACTGCAATTAATAAGTTGATAAGTGACGTTTGAATTATACTTATTGATCATAATTTCTTTGAAGTGGAATTTACACATAATACAAAAATGATTTTCTGCTTTGTCTACTGTAGTGATAATAAATTTATTTTTTTAAGTTTTGAATTTCTTTTTTAAGAATTGTATCCAAGAAAATACCTCTGTTGATGATTTTTCTTTTATTGATGTTAATTGAGTGCTTGGTTTCCATAAAAATGTGATGTTTCCATTCACCAAAGCCTTCAATGGGCCAATGATATTTTCTAGCAATTTTAGCAATAAAAATGTCCAAGTCTCTACCAATGGAATAAACAACTCTCTTTAGGGTTACCCTGTTTCTAAGTCTAAATTTAGAACCCTTTTCCATGATTTTACGAAGAGAGTCAGAAGATAATATACAGTAGAATCTCCCTACAACGAAGTCTCCCTACAGCGAATTTCTCCCTATAACGATATTTTTAATCGGAATGTTAAAAAACATTCAAAATATTCTCCAGGTAAAGAAGTGGTTGTCTCCCTATAACGAATTTTTTCAGACGTTTATCTTTTCGATTTTTTGTCATTTTTTAAGAAAGATGCTAATTTCTGTGCAAACAAATCGCTCACACGTGCAACCACTCGCATTGTTCATTCCAGCGATAACGTCTCCCTACAAAAACGCTGGCTTTTAAAGGAGACAAATGTTTCAGAGGAAAGAAAAGCAAACAAAGATTCCCAATTTTGTCATGTGCCAAAATGATTGGCAAGGGAAAGTTAAAGATGCTTGTTTTTGGAAAAAGTAAATCTCCAAGGTGCTACAAAAGAATAAAATCTTTAGACGAATTCAATAAAAATTCTTGAATGACGTCTGAAATTTTTGACAGATGGTTGAAAGCATTGGACAAGCAAATGGGACAACAACACCGCAAAATTTCTTAATTAATTGACAATTATCCAATTCATTCAAAAGATTGTGGAGAAAAGCTAAAAAATGTGAGTGTCATTTTCTTTCCTCCTAACTGCACAAAAATTTGCAGCACCTGGATCCCGGAATAATTAAAAATTTAAAAATGCACTATAGGAAAAGAATCTTGAAAGAAATTATCAGTGCAATTGAAAAAAATGAAACAGTTCAAGAAAACATCAATCTTCGAAAATCCATTGCAGAACTTTATAAAGTATGGAAATTTGATGCAACTACTAAAACAATCCGTAATTGCTTTAAAGGAGGAAGCTTCAGTAATCAGACAGATGACAGTGCGACGATGAAGATGCGATTTTGGCCGACTTAAAAGAAAAATGGAAAACAGTAGAAGGGAATGGAACAATAACAGATGATGCAACTATCTCTGACATTTTAGAAGTGGACGCAGAACTGTTAACTGCTTCATATCCTGCAGATGAAGAGATTTTGAAAAGTTTAATGGACAACAATAAAGACCAAGAAAATGACAGTTATTCTGAAAATGAAGACGTGATACATCCAAAACCACATAGGACTGAAATGCTACAATCATTCGAAACCATTAAAAGAGGTTTCCAAATGGAAGAAAATGTGCCCGACTCTATTTTTAGCTCACTCATAAAATGTGAAAAATTTTATGAAAATTTAACATCACGAAATGCAAAGCAACGTAAAATAACGGAATTCTCCAAGTAAAATAAACACAAATACATACTAGTACATATTATTCTCTAAATTGGTGAATTGTCTTCACTTTTGAGCATTTTATTTATACAATAAAAATTAGTATAATTTTAACAAATTTATAATATATATGACTTCATTTTCAACTGAAAGTCATAATTAAATACTTTTGAACTTATCGCACCTAAGAAAAGGTTTGTAACATTTACTTAAATAACTGTAAAAATATCTAATCTCCGTATAACGAAATTTCCTCTCTAGCGAATTTTTCAACTGGAACCAAACGATTTCGTTATAGGGAGACTCCACTGTATTTAGATCACCTGTGATAACATGTCCCCTATCTTTAACAATAAAATTCTTGTTTTCCTCTTCATTACAATAGCAGTGTGAAATATCAATTTCATTTAAATTTTTGCAAAAGTAATTGTAATTACAGATTTGTTTTTTGAGGGTCTTTTGGTATTTAAAAGCAGTTGAAATAACAGAAATATATTTAACAACGAAGTAATTCTTACTGTCATGGATAATTTTAGGCAGATGTAATTCTTCGAAAAAAATATCAAGGAAATTAAAAATACAGAATTCCTTCGACTCACTTTTATTGACTTTAAAAAGCAGGCTATTATTGGCTATTTTAAGTTTAAATTTAACCAGGTCAAAGAAAATGAATTTAATATTGTTATTAGTAAATATAAGTTTTTCGTATTCATGATGAATAAACCATTTGAGTCTATTGTTCTTTATCTTGAATAAATATTGTTTGATTTTGTTGATGTTTTCCCAGTTATGGTCAAGATAACATAATCTTTGCAATTCTTCAAATACAATAAAATGTTTTCCACTCTTGCCTTTACCTCTTTTAAACCTCTCTTTAAATGCATTGGAAGATTTTAAAAAACCTTTCGAAATGTTGAATTTATTGTAGATGCAAATTTTATTGAATTCACTGTGACCTTCTCCATTTAATTTACTGTTGAGACCATAAGGAAAAAGAGTTTTGAGGCTGCAAAAAAATAAATTTTCTAAATCTAATCTGATATTAAGATCAACAATTTTATATTCAAGAATGTAAATAATAATATTTTCGAAATTATGTGACTGGAAATGGAGAAGTTCATAATCATGTGAATGGTTATTATTGAAGTTTTTAATAGCTGATCTGTGACCGTTGATTCTGGTACTCAACTCAGTGCAAGTTTGGCCTACATAATTAAGATTACATTCTTTACAATGAATTAAATAAATGACATTTTTAACTTTACAGAAAGTATCGAGTTTTTCACTACTGCCTTTAATCTGTTCTTCGCAGGCTAAGGGACATGTTTTGCATCTAGCTTTACCATATTTTCTAAATTTCCTTAAATGATCTGAGTAAAAAATGTGAGCAAGTAGCTTTTTATCCATGGATGCACATTGCAGAAAGCAGTCCACAGTGCCCCTTGTTAAAGCGCGCGACGGGCCGTGCGCTATGGAAGAATTAATAGTAAAACCTGCATAGTGTGAAAATTGAAGAGGTGAAACGCCTTTATAAACCAAAAACTCGGAAAGATTACAGAACAAGAGAGAAGAAAGATATGTTAAACAGATAAAAAGTGTATTGAAAGATATTTAAAAAAAACTAACAAAATTACAAAAATAATAATAATAATAAATTGTAATTTAGGAGTTAGGAAGCAATCCAGTTTTTATTTATATTTTTATTTGACACAACTTTGGTTTTATTAATACATTTACTTTGAAGAACTATTGCAGACATTTAGAATTTCTAGTTAATTATTAAATGATATAAACCAATTATCAAAATATCAATAAACTTACTGTTGGAGCTTGTAAAATAATTTTTACTACTTTTCAAAACGACTTATATCGACTATATATCGAAACTGCGTTTTTGAACTTAATGACTTCTTCTTGTATATTTTATAAGCACGTTGCGAGTTAATACGCAATATATTGTGTTAGTTGAAATTTTATCATTTGCCGTTTTACCATTTCAGTAGCAGTGGTTTCCTTTCGAAACCACATGTTTAAAAATTGTTTTCGTACCAGCGAGATATTTGAACATTGTATATCCTTTATGGACATTAAATTAAATCAACATTTGACATTTACTTGTTTTCTTTTTCAATGTATAATAAATAAATAAATAAATGAAAACCAACAGTTGCTTCTAATTCTATAATTTTATATAAATTTCCTTTCAAAAATAGCTATCGTCTTAAAAAATAATAACCTAGAAGAGCTTCTGACTTATTTTATTGTATTTATTTGATTAAACGTTAACGTTTTTGGCTGACAAAATTTTTGGGGGGAAGGTTCGTTAGTGTGGTGTGGAATTTAGATTAGAAATTGAGTATCCGTGTTCACATACCGTATTTCTAAAAGGAAATTAGAGCTTAAACTCTGGAAGATGGTAATTTCGAGTTAAATGGACCGAGGCTAAAAAATACTGGAGCAAATTTAGTGATGATTTTCGTTTTGAGATAGTTAGAACTCCCGACAAAACGCGGGGTTTGCCATTCATTGCGATTTAATTTGGTAAAACAGTTTTCTCTTCATGAAAATGTCTCTTTATTAAGTTGCATTTCAGAAGAAAGCACTGCAAGTATTTTTTTATTAAATAGAACTAATATAATATTTATAAATAGATTTTTAGAATCTTTAATAGAAATGGCAATTAGTAAAAAATAATTAATGGTGAAAGAAAAAAATATCCTAAAAATTATTCCTTTATATAGTTTATATTCGATCTAAGCACGTTAATTCTTTATTCTTCTTGAGTAGCAGAAAACGTTGTAACAATATCAACGAAGTTCTAAAGTCTTCATTCTGAATCTTTTTTTCTCAGAAATGAGAATAAAAGGATAATATCTATATAATATATTGCTCATTTGAAAGATGTAATGGCTTAATAAGACAATTTATTTTACATTAATATTTCAGAGTAAATCAAGGTGTCAAACTACTTTATTAATAGAAACGAATCTATTCGTCTTACCCTCTGCCCCAAACATTTAATTGCGGATCAGTTTCAAGAAAGTCGATTTCAGTGTATTGAGTATAAAAAAATGCGAAATTAAAATTAAAACATAATTTTAATGAAAATAGTAAGAAAAATGGCAAAATGTTTTTAATACAATTTATATACTATCTATTTAATCATGGGATATTATATTTTTAAATTATAAAGCAACATATTTTTTAGAATTATTGAATAACATAATATAAAAATTACAAAAGGTAACTAATTAGGAATACTGTTAAAATAATATTCTTAAATTTAAACGTTACTTGATTTTAGTTTCAATAATTTCGAGTGCATGGCTTTTATAAATGAAGTAAAAGTTTGAAAGTACAGAAAAAAAATCTTGAGGCCCCCAAAAGTTGAGGCGCCCCTAGGCAATTAACTACTTTGCCTATTTAATAATCTGCGCCGCTGTATTAGTTCACGTATTCCGGCATCCCTTTAAATCCCGTAATCCAATCCAATCCCATTTACTTTAAGAAAAAATGCTTTACGTCTCATCCCTCACCCCAATGGCCTTGACACCAACACCCCCGTCATCCTTCTTGTTTCCAAGGTCGAGCTGCGGAGGAAAAACATGGTGAATCAGGCTACTTGCACACACACTGATTTTTGTAGACAGGTTTGAAAATTGTCTACTTTTGCAGACGATGCGTATCTTGCACACACACCGATTCGTGTCGACCGGTTTTGAAAATGATCGGTTTTTTGCAGACGATGCGTTCCTTGCACACACACCGATTCGTGTCGGTCGGTTTCATATAGGATGTACATCGGGTCATTCTCGAATACAGTTTGTTTTTTTAAATAATGAATGAAATATGAATATAAAAATAATATAAAATTATATATTAATATATATATAATTAAAAATTCAATTGAAATCATATTCCAGAACGAAAAAAATGTTTTTGATTTTCGGCAGAAAATGGGTTCACAACGCCGGCGGACACCTTAAAAATTGACTTGGCAATACAATCAAATTATAATGTGTTAATATTGTGGAAAGCAATCACTTCGACATTCGAAAAAAATTGAATTTCCATTTATTACGTTAATAAATCAAAACTAAAAGAGAAACCAATGTAAAAACAACAAATTTATATTTACTTCTAATGTTTCTCAATGTTTGTTGAACGTCATATAAAACGACAGTTTACATTACACAAAATTCAGGCATATTGCCTCGAAAGCCTATATGGGCTCATAAATTAATTACAAAGTTCAAGTGTTATTTAGTTCTTAAAACTAAACTAAATTTCAACTAAACAGAAATAAATACTAAGTGAATTATTAAGTGAAAGCAATGAAAAACAAATACTTGTTTAGTTTTCCATTTTCAGCTACTAAGTTTTACTAAAATGTTTCTAATTTCATTTCCGATTATCGTTTTAGTAAAATAAAAGAAGTTTTGGGATTAGATGTCATATAGTATGGTCAGTTATTTGACTCCATTAAGTACATTATGTAAACAATGAACAAAATAGGTGCAAGGCCACTAACAGAACATGGGTTAAACAATATAATACAATCTGAAGTTTAAAATTGAAATCATATTCCCGTCGAACAAGCTGGTCGCAGAAGGCTGCTAATTCAAACTAAACTAACTCTAAATCGCAACTAAAAAGAAATAAATATTAAGTTAGAACACCCAGGTAGCACAGAAATATTATATAATGTTTGCACAATGTTATACAATATTATGAACACTGAGGAACACCGAATATTGTAATAAAGTATTGTATTGTATGTATCAGTATTTCCGAGATACTAAATTTTAAGAAATAATATAAAAACAATGTTTATTTATAAAAATCTTTATTTTAACTCAGGATATCACTCGATTGGAAGTTTTATTACAAAAACACCACTGGCACAATTATTCTTTAAGATGCTGAATATTATATCATACTATACAATACAATGCACACGATATTTTGATTTTAACATTAAGCAGCATTGATCAATATTTTAAGGTGAAGTTATTCTTATGTCCGACAGATGACAGCACAAAAATACCGTAACACTTTAT
Source organism: Araneus ventricosus (assembly GCA_013235015.1). Lineage (NCBI taxonomy): Eukaryota > Metazoa > Arthropoda > Arachnida > Araneae > Araneidae > Araneus > Araneus ventricosus. Next base: position 3,454 of record BGPR01033648.1, on the reverse strand, counting down.
TATACAAAGTTGGTTCTTATTTTGAGGTGAAGTTATTCTTACGGCCGCCAGATGGCAGCATGGAAATACGATAACACTATATTACTCAGTATCCTGAAATAGTATTTTTAAAAATATGTTCATTTGAATAATAATGTTTACATAGTAATTTTGTTTTACTGTATATAAAAGGCGGACCGGATTCAACTAATGAAGTTAACCATAAAACAGCTCTCACGTATGGATTATCTAAGAAGAAAAAAAAAATTAAGTGTTATTCTCATCGTAAAAATATGCACGTGATTTTTTGTTGCGAATCTTGTACTTGATTTTTAATCAATAACGTTATTATAAATGTTCAAGGCGTCTTGTAATACGTTGAAAGAGGAATAAATAAATTTCAAATTTATTTGAAAACCTTTCAAACATATTATTATAATTACTTTTAAACCTTATTGCCTTTTAATTTATTAAAATTAGCAAACTTAGATAAGAGCTAAAATTGCCTCCTCTTTGACTTCTAATTTCATTTTGAACTCGAAATTGTAACGATAAAAGATAATTTAATTAAGAAAACTATTCAGGTTAATTGTGAATGAACATGAAATTTCGCAGAGATATGAACTTTGTAACTACATTTCATTTTCATCATTTACGCTCTTTGAGGTAAGTCTCGTTGGTCAAGCGGTAAGGTGTCTGGTTCGTGTGCCGAAGGTCCCGGGTTCAAAGCTCGCTGTAAGTAGATGTGTTCAAAAAATAACGAAGTGTTACCTAGAAGTTCGAAATTAAGCGATTAATTTTTTTCCATGCATCTAAAATGTATTTTTAAAATATTCACTATAATGTTATATAATATAATATTATTCAGTATAGTACAATATTATTTAATATGGTATAATCTTATACAGTATTATATGACATTATACAATATTATTCAGTATAGTACAATATTATTCAATATGGTATAATATTATACAGTATTATATGACATTATCCAATATTACGAAAAAAACATTGTACAGTATTGAAAAAGTCTTACGTTTTACACTGTTTCAATATTGGGAAAAATATTGTACAATATTACTTCCTCGAATTTTATGATATAATACAATATCTTGTGCTACGTGGGCAATGAAAAACGCTTCTTTGTTGTGCCCTTTTGTACATTCTTGTACAAAAATACTGTTGTCAAAACAAATGCTTGTTTAGTTTTCATTTTCAGCTATTAAGTTTTACTAAAACGATTCTAATTTCATTTCCGATTATCGTTCTAGAAAAATGAAATAAGTTTTGGGATTACATTAAGAAATAAAAGTGAAGTGATACGAAAAAAATATTTTTGATTTTCGGCAGAAAATGGGTTTGCAACGTAGGCGGACAGCTTAAAAATTGACTTCGCAATACAACCAAATTATAATGTGTTAATGTTAAGAATTCTTGTGATAATAATCTAACACTGTGGAAAGCAAACACTTCAACAATCGAAAAAATTTGACTTTCCATTTATTGCGTTAATAAATCAAAACTAAGGAAGAAACCAAGGTGAAAACAACAAATTTATATTTATTTATAAGGCTATCGGAGAGTAAAGTTTTTTGAGAATTATTCTTATTTAAAAGTGAATTATGTTAAATGAAAATTCATTAGAAAATTATGTTAAATCAACTATAACTAACTTTAAGGCATTGCAATGATTCAACAAAGATTTATCAAGCTAATGAAAAATAAATAACAAAGCAAGTACCAAATGTAATTAAAAAATAGAAATAAAAGTATGGAATGTATGCGGAATCATTAATACTATTTTAAAATTAGAAAAACCGACTTGTTCAAATGTAAAAAAGCATATATATATTTTCAGAGACCCCTAAATGTTAAAGCGCTTGGTCTTTTAACAAGCTTAATCCGCCACTGAAAACAATTATTTTTAACTATCCATTTAAAATTTCTTTGCGTATAAGTAATTTTCTCATTCTTATACTGAAAATATCAATAAAGAAAAAAAAATATCCCTAAAAATATTGTTCAATATTTTTTTCAAAATGTTACTAATTTTATTATTTCGCCACGAGAGCGAAGTCGATCGGCTGAAACCGGTGTGTGTGCAAGCGTCAGAAGAATTACATATGCTACTGGAAACGTCTGCAAGAAACCGGATGAAAGAAATCGGCGTGTGTGCAAGCGCCAGTAGATTTACATGTGTCACTGGGACCCCCAGCAACTGCCGATGTCGGCGAAGCTCAGTGGCTATTCTCCGCAGCCGATCGGTTTTTTGTAGACGTCGGTACGTGTGCAAGCTCCAGCTGCTCTCTATACACTACTAATGGAATGTTGCAGACCGGTTTCAAACCGGTCGACACGAATCGGTGTGTGTGCAAGTAGCCATAAAGAAATCTCCGATCCAGCAAAAATTCATCCAAGATCAACTGTCATTCTTCTGAGCGACATTACAGCCCCCCCCCCTACTACTCTCCTCCCTGACCTCTGCAAAATTGTAGATATGTTATCTCTCGATTCTTCGACCTCGAGAATAACAGGTTCTACACAGTTTGCGAACTAGTATAACAGGGTCCACACAGTAGTTCGCGGGTCCACACACTCGTTCGCGAAGGAACGACTTATTTAGAACATGGCGACCCGTGTCAGTTCACTTTGACGATCTGTTCGTTTCGACCCGTTCGTTCGCGAACGACTCATCTCTATTTCCTATGTAATTTTTTGTCAAAGGGAAACCGGAAGTAGACCGACCCTTCGCACCTTCTGTACCCAACTAAACAAAACAGAAAACTTGTCCGTTTAGTTATTGGTTTAAATATGTTTCAGATATCAAAGTGGCAGCAGTGTTTTTCCTTTATTTATTTAGCTTTTTTTGGCAAAGGTAATTTGTTATGTTTTTAATCTACCAGTTTTACTAAAATGTCGTTATTGTAGGGATAAATATTGGTAAAACAATTCCCTTAAGCTAGCATCATAATAGCAAGTTTAATCTTTGTTATTTTTGTAACCCAAAACAGTTCTTTTGTAATCACATATCTTCGAAATTTTAACATTTTAAGACTGGAATTCGCTTCTTTGGGGAAAAGAGTTTCGAGTTCTAAGGAAACACTTTCAGTTGTAAATTTTAATGGTGAGTTGCCTCTTTTTTGTTTCTTATTGTTATTTTGACCGAATGCTGACTTTTATTTCATAACGTGTAATATCCTTGTAAAAATATTGTTTTAAATAAACAACTATTTTAGTTTGAAAATCTGGCAAAACTATATGAACTTATCCATTGTACATTTTTATTATTTGCTGAGTATCGAGTATATTTTATGATATCGGAATTTTTGCTGAGTGAGTTATTCGTTTGAATATCTTCTATTACATACATAAATTTTAATTCTTCAACTAAGGTATGACGTACATAATCCTCATTTCATAAGCAAATATTGGGTTTTATTGATTAATGTACAAAACTAGATTGACTCGATGT
>BGPR01033647.1:0-13962 GCA_013235015.1 Araneus ventricosus | reverse complement strand
CCAGAATTCTCGATTTTATTTTAAATCACTACAATTGTTTGTTCTTAATTTCCCTTTTTTTAAAAAAAATAATAAAAACGTGACAACATTGCTTTCTGGCTTGACATGCTCGAAAATTTTGCTACTTTTCTAGTCATTCCACTTGTACTTGTAGCGTTGACGCGCTCGAAGACATTCTTGTGGCTAGTTATTTCATTGTGGTTTTTATTAAATTATCGAAAGTATTGTAGTGTTCTTTATTGAGTCTTATTGTCAGATGAGTGAAGTCTGTAAAGTTAAAGTGTTTTGGTTTGCATAAGCCATGGGGTTTGATATTCGTCACTGCGATACAAACTTTTGATAACCTCAGCACCCCCAGACCCGAATTCTGGATTCGCCACTGCTATTAGTATTATTGTATTTGTATTAAATCACATTTTGGACAGAATATTTAAGCACCCTGCCTTTGGCTATGGTTTAGAAATAAACATGCTGGATCAAAAATGTATAATTTTAGGAAATCCTCTAAGTGCGCGATTCATGTGCTGAACATTATTATAATTAAGGAAGTGATGGGAACCCTGGACTCTTCCATTACCAAGTTGTTTCATCTATGCATATCGAAACATAGACGAAATTCAACTCTTCAATGATTACTAATATAATAGCCCAGATCTGTCTCTCGGTAACGCTCTGACGTCACCAACAATAAAATTCGCGCCATAGCACTGCGAGACGTTAAACAGCATTATTTCATTGTTAGAGAACCGAAATTTCAGTAATTTTAAATTTAAAAGAGTAATTGTCGTTCTAATTTCAAATTTAATAGCTCTAAAATAGTGAAATAACATTTTCTATCGATTGATACAAAATTTATTTCTCTATGATCGATAATCCCCGAGAAATTTTAAATTATATTAATCATATATTTCAAATTAATTTCCGTTTTTTAATAGAAAGTAGTAAATTGTCAGTGGTATATCATGCGAGTGATATAGTTCGAACGCCACGCTGCATCTGATTAATTATTACAATCGTGATGATATAATTTGATTATATTTTTTGGCAACGTTTGACAAGCAGAGAAGTTCTTTGTTTTGATTAGAATTTAGAAAAAGAATTCCTTTTAAATTTTAACTTTTGACTTACGTTTCACAAGCTGAGAATTTCATGGTTATTGAATTATAATAAAATTGTTAAACAACGAAAAATACTTCTCACGGAATGTTGTTCTACAAGAGGTTTTTGAATAAAGAATTATGTAAATAATACGTAAATAAAAAAATAATTTCCTGTCATAAAACATATGTTTATTTTATTTGTTTCCAATCAATGTTAAACATTTCTCTCGCATATATATCTATTTAAACGCGTCAAATTTGAAGGGAAATCTCTCGAATGAAGAGACAATTTGGAAAAAATTGTATAAGCAACAAAACAAATCAAGTTAGCAATGTGAAATTTTCCTCTGCGGCTTATCTCTAAGAACTGCGAAAACGTGAAATAGGAAAAAAATGAATTTTTGGAACTAAAATTTTAAAACACTTTAAATCTATGAACCCTATTCCGCCTCAAACCGCCCCATTCGGCAGAGGCTTGGACTCGGGCGGTTTCGGGTGCCTGAGTACATTTTACGGCATAAAAGTAGTTCCGTTCTTTGTTGACAATTAATCGCCCAAATTCGGGTGCCGTTCTTCTGAAAATTCTGTAAAGAAATGGAGGATTCCATTCTTTTTTCGTGTACGAAAATTTATTTCAATTTTTGAGGTTCTGAAATTCTCAATCTAGCCGGATTCAGAGAGTTAAGTCGGGGATTATACTAGTAATACTAGACAAACAATTTTTTAAAAAAGTTCTTTTATTAGTGTTTAAAAAGGCAGTTTTTAATTTAATTACTTTCTACTTTTTAGTCTCTTGTTTGTAATGTATTATTATAAATACTATTATGGACCCTTGAAATCAATTTTTTCTCAAATTCATCACCAGATACCACCCCCAGTACCAATAAAAATTTAACTAACTACATCGATTGATCGATAATTGAGTTCTAAAAGTATCTAAATATTGCATTTTCATCCAAAATACACAGGTGTACAAAGGGAAAAAAATCGATTCCAAGATTCCATTTTGCACTACAGCTTTCTCGGATACAAACTTGAAGCAAGTCAAGTTAAATAAATGCTTTTAATAAAACAGTACGATCATTTACATAAAAAGGAACCAGTATAAATCTCCACAAAGCACTTGAAAGGAAAATGTAAAACAAGAAAAAGATGGACTGGCTTACTTCTATTTATCAGATTCCTTTATAAATTTAATAGCAAACTAACCTTATCAGTGGCGTCTCGTGAGATCAGAAACGAAAAGGGCTGCAAGATAATATTTATCAAGAGAATACATTTTTAAAAAGCTACTTTATCTTTCAGTAGGCCAATTTTTTAAATTCCAAAGCCATATATGAAATTACCTGCTTTTCAAACAAATATATTATAAATAACCAGCATATAGCATTTTCTACTAGTTTTACTAACAAAAAGTTAAGTGAATGTTGATGCGACTATTCTGCTGACGAAAAAAAAAATCAGAGCTCCTCATACACACTTCCCTCCTCTCCCACTTCACTCCATAACACTCTTCCAAAAATGAATATCTTCTTCAAAAGAAATCTAGCCTTCTATCAAGAGAAAGCAAATAATCAGTCAACAAGATGTGTTTCTGTCGACGCAACACAAACCGACACCAAAACCCATAAACAGTCAATGAGATTGCCTCGTTGCGTGGGAATGAGAGAGCATCCTTTTCTCGTTCAGTTGGCTCCGTGCCAGCCAGAGCTGCTCCCCCGGCAGCCCATAGGCCGTCTAAGTTAAAGAGAGAAAGGGTTGCTTTTTCTCTCCGGATTTTCTGCGCACTGAATGATTTTTTTTTGGGGGGGGGCAGAGTGCTTTGTAGCTCAGACCTGCTTATCTCTTACTTCTTGATTCATTTTCTGTCTTCTTTTCAATTTTTTATTACTTTTTTGCATCATTTTCGTAAGTCATGGAACTCTGAGAGTGAAAAAGTAAGAGAATAAGACTAAATACTAAAATACAAATTTTTTAAAAATTCAGGGAGGGCTGCAGCTCTGCATCCCTAATGGACGAGCAGCCACTGAACCTATACTAATAATTCGTATAAAGAATGAGCGGAATTTCCATACCTTTCAAATTATGAAATTAAGTTAAAAAATGTACAACCTTTCTTTACTTTTTCATTTAAATGGACATTCTGAAATTTCCACCTCTCTACACTCTTTCTAAACTTTATAATCGCATCACGCATGCATTCGAACTCTCTTAATTCTCAATTTTTTCTACTGTCGTCTGCAATAGTCTTCTGTAATAATTAAATTAGTCACACTTTGAACGTCAATTAAGCTGGTAAACTGGTAGTGGCCGCTGGCCCCTAAAGAAGGGTCAAATTACAAAATTTATTTGAAATTATCCAAGCCGTAAATTTTTTCAGCGTTTAGAATTAAAAATATTATTTATCTCGAATTCCTCGACTTATTTCTGAGAAAAAGAAACTTTGATAATATTTTTTATTGTTGCTGCATTTTCTCGTAATGTATTATGACACCTATCTTAATATAAATAAAAGCCATTGTGGCTATGTATGTGGGTATGTATGTGGGTATGTGGCTATGTATGTGGGTATGTGGCTATGTATGTATGTGGCTATGTATGCGGGTATGTGGCTATGTTCCACCTTTCCTGCTAAACTACTGGATCGATATCAACCAAACTTTGCACACTTATTATTTAAGACAAGAGGAAGATTATTGTCAACTTTTCGAAGCCTAAAAGTTAATTAAACAGTCAGTTAGTTAGAAATTAACCGAAACAGTTTTCTCCGCTGAAGTTCAGAGCAAATTATCTCCCAAAAAATATTTTTATACCATCTTAAAGTTTAAAATTTTATATTTTCAATGATGCCAATTTTATATCTGTATCCCTTCAATTTTTATTAATTTTTTAAAGTTTAATAATTTTTAATTACGAGCAGACGATTTTGAAATAACGCAAATTTATAGCTACTCCGTTGCTATTTAGAATAAATGATATAACTTTAGTAGATAAGTTTTATTTAGGGCAAAAAGTTACTATAACTTTGCTTTTTATTTAGTATTTGTCAAATTTTAAAATTATTCTTTTATGATGGTGTGGTAACGTGGATGGATGGTGCTTTTATAGTGGAATTAATCTTTTCCCAGGGTATTTTTTATTTTTTAACACTTCTCTTAACTTTGTATTATGTAAATTTTTGTTAAAAAAAGCGTGGAAATTCATTTTTTTTATATTTGTTAAAATTTTGTAAATCAATACAAAAATTAACCCAAACGTTCCAGATAGCCAGAAAACTTTAACGCCATTTCTTTACATAGATGACTTAAGTGATTCTTAAATGTGGTTCCAAAATTCCACCAGTCTTAATTTTAAATTAAATTTCCTTTTTTCTTAAAAGTTATAGCAGTCGAGACAGAAAATTAGTTCCAATACAGAACTGGAGCACGTTGCCATTTTTATTGAATGTAACAATGAAAACAGAAAATGATTTCAAATTAGCCCTTTCGCAGTTAAATGTCTTTTAATAATACTTCCTTTCCTACTTTTTAAAATAGTTGACCATTCTAAATTGCTGGAACATCAGCCAAACAATGTTTCTTTCATTTCAGAATTGTTATCGAATGCGAAATGCGCAGACATTTCCCTATCACAAAAGATACTTCCAGAAAAGCTGAATACGGCTCTCAGGAAGTTGTCGGCTTTCAGAAGTAGAAAGAAAGCCGAGTAATAAGTGGGTTACGTGTGAAAATTGAGGAAGTAGCGAAATTCGAGCGTTTTAAGTAATAACTTTGTAGAATTTTCTAAAGCTGGGTTTTCATGACAATGCAATATAAGTAAGAACGTGACTTATTTGCTTGATAGGTAGTCAGGCGTCATGCCGATAGCAAGCCATGTATGTTAGTTAATTCCCGGTTTCTAACTAGCCTCTTTAAGCGAACAGCTTGTTCGCTTGTGATATTGGTCATTTTTCAATTTGATTTGATTGCCCTGATATTTGCATTTTGTGTGTCTATGTGTGCGTGAAAATGGAATTGAAGCAAAAACTCCTCCAAATCAGATTTAGATGAATGAGAATGCATCGGCAAAGAAAACAAAACAAAAAAATAGGGAGTCCCTATTGGAAAAAATTCAAAATACCGGCATCAAAATGATACCGGAACCAGTAAAAATGTTACCGGAACCGGTAAAAATGATACTGGAACCAGTAAAACTATACTGGAAATTTTGAAGCCGGTATGATACTATACTGGAAGTTTTGACGATGGTATGAAACCATACTGGAAATTTTGAAGCTGGTATGGAACCATACTGGAAATTTTGAAGCCGATATGAAACCATACTGGAAATTTTGAAGCCGGTATGATACCATACAGGAAATTTTGAAGCCAGTATGAAACCATACTGGAAATTTTGAAGCTGGTATGATACCATATTGGAAGTTTTGAAGACGGTATGAAACCATACTGGAAATTTGAAACCGGTATGAAACCATAATGGAAATTTTGATACCATTTTTCAAACATACTGGAGATTTTGATACCATGCTCTGCCTTCGACTTCCTCATATACTTGCACTATATGGTGCGTTTTACGTTCAGTGACGTAGTAAGGGTAAGTGGCGCCCGGGTCATAATATGATTTTTTTTCGCCCCGTCCTCTTCACGGGTGGCTTAGCTAGTGTAAATGGCGCCCGGAGCACCATCGTTTTTCCCGTGTCTCACTTATCGTATTTCACTTTAAAAGTGACGAGTTAACGTTTTGTCAACATCGGCAGTGGCGTAGCAAAGGTAAGTGGCACCCGGGGAATAGTATAATTTTCTTTTGCTTTGATCATCATCAGTGGCATAACAAGCCTCAATAGTGCCCGGGACATGGTATTATTTGGACGCCCCTCATCATATTTTGCTTTAATAAAATGGCATCAATGCAATAATGTTTTGACTCCATGGCTCCCGTTAAAACTGGCGCTGGGGCATCAGTGACACTCTTGCTCCCCCATTTTTCATTTAGTTTTATTAGTTGCGTTAAAGTTGTTATTTAAAATTTTTCTCACATGGAAATTTGTTCTCCAAGATGTATTCATTTGTGAATTTTAAACACTTAAAATTATATATTATATAAAAAAATGAAATGTAAAATTTAGAAAAAAAGGAATATTTTTGTAATTCCATACAACAGTCGGCGTTCGTCCTGTGCAGGTTTCTGTCTGCTTCAATTTTATGTCTACCTAAGCCAATTACAAAGAATCACAATGATTCTGCAGATACCGAGGCATGAAGTGGTGTTATATATAGATAGATCCACAATTTTGGAGTCGAAATCACGTAATGTTATATTCGTTTCAAAAACCCGAGATCAGCACTTTTGGACGATTTTACTACCGAAAGGGGTGACAGGCAATGAGTAAAATGAGCGCAATTTCTGAGTTCTTTGTTAGAATTTTTGTACCTATGTCGGATTAGGCTTATTTTTTTCGTTACTCTTTTTTTTTAGTTAGTCTTTACAGCAAATCAATAAATGACAACAAAATGTTTCCACACACTGCTAAGTAAAATGCAATCATCTCTCCCTCCATTTTTCACCTCACCCCTATTTAGGTGAAGTCAACTCCTCCTGGCGAATGCGGAAAGGCGCGGAGGATTTCCGTGTCTGAGAATGAACAGTAATTCATTTATCTAGCCTGTTGTGTTTTTGAGATATCGTTCTCACAAACACAAAGTCAGAAAAACTGTCTACCCGTTGATGGAATCGATAGATGGACAAGAAGAAAATACATGGAAGGATTTCGACCAAACTTTTATACAGACAGAGAGTTACAAATTTCGTCCAAAAGTTGGTAGAAATCTACAATTGCCCTATAAAGACCACATACCAAGTTTAAACTTTCATTCCTCTCAGGTGGTTACATGTACTCCGTCGGCGGCCTCATAAAAGAATCTTGGCTTCGAGCCTGGAGGGTCGCGGGTTCGAAACTGGATTGCACAGACGATCCATCGTGTGAGCGTACCTGGTGTAAGGTAAATTCACCGAGTGTCGTAAGTCCTGCTGTGCAAGCATGGGCAAGTAAGCGACGGTTCAGATGTCGTCCTCTGAGACGGCACTATTCTAACCAAAGCTGAAATTTACGAGGTGTGTCCCAGAATAGCTCTGGCTAACAATAATTCAAACAACGCAAGCTGAAATTTAGAAGGTCGTCCCAGTATAGACTGGGTAATAATAATTCAATAATAACTCAAACAACGAAAGGCTGAAATTTACAAGGTGCGTCCCAGTATAGCTCTGGGTAATAGTAATTCAATAATAACTGAAACAACGAAAGGCTGAAATTTACGAGGGGCGTCCCAGTATAGCTCTGGGTCATCTTCAAAACAGGACGTTAATTTAACTAATCTAAGCAAATTTCATTCTTTCAGCTGATTGCGTGGTTTGGGTTATTGTTGAGACTCGAAAGGGTCTGAAGCGTGAAAACTCATCAGCAATTTTTGACGATAAAAATACTTTCTATTTGTATACTTCGTACATAAGACAGTAGAAATCAACAGTTAAAGCAATGATTAAATATCTCAGTTGAAACTTATTTATTGCACCTACCAACTGTAATGGGAGAAATTAAATCCGCATTGATACCCAATAGCAATAACAGGGTTTGAAATGGTTAGACAATGAAATATGAAATAAAACTATCATCGAAATTTATCTTAAGCTTGGAATAGTTTTTTCCCCGATATAACTCCTATATATAGATCACCTGGGTCGTCCCATTTTGAACTAAGCGAGGGCTATTTTGGAATGGATCTTGTAATTCTAAATCGTGTTCAGGTGACCAGGGCGACACACGAGCCAGCACCAACTTGTCCTCCAAACTTCTTTTCCTCACTCTTGGTGGGTATGGAAGTTTCGTCTGTTAGTGGATTAAGCGTTCACCATGTCCGAACACACGACGGGCCTTTCTTGAAATAAGGTCTCGAAGCCAAGACTCTGCCACGAGGTCAACACGGCCTGTTATTGGGTAATCACAAGCATAAATGAAATCCCCGCTTGAACACTTGGCCGATCGAATGTATCTGAATGACAGGACCTCAACGGGTAATAATACAGGTAATTTGATAAAAATTACAATGAAATAACTAGTCAAAAAATGTCTTCGACCGCGTCAGAGCTACAAGTACAAGTGGAATGACTACAAAAATAGGAAAATTTTCGAGCCTTTCCAAGCCAGAAAGCAATGTTGACACGCTTTTATTATTTTTTTAAAATGGGAATTTAAAAAAAAAAATTTTAAATAATTTTAAAAAATATCAAGAATTCTGGTTTGGGCGGGGGGGGGGGGGTTCCCGGCAACCCCCCCCCCCCCCCGGATTCACCACTGCTTCTCATACTTGATGCTCGTTGGAAATCGACCGCTTAATCGATAAAGAAAACACATTAGCGGAAAACTAAATTATGCTCCATAGTGTGAAATAAAAATGGAGCGTTGAAAGAGTGGAATAAGTACAATTCATATCTGTTTTTTCAATTTCCGAATTTGTACTTACCGAATAACAATCCAAATTTAAATTTATTTACCCCTCTAATCAGAACATCTTTTGAATGCCCGTTTACTCAATGCGTACTTTAGCGGTCATGAGTACTGATATTTCGGTCAGAGGGTTAACATAAAACAAAAATTACTCTTGTTTTATCTTGTGCATCGATTCAAAAACCCAAACCGAAAAAAAAAAAATGTCGTAATTCCAGCGTAATTCGGATCGGTCCGACAGCTTTTAACACTTCTAGATTGTAGTGTTCCTTAAACATCGATAGTTCAACTATCGATAGTGCAGTCGATAGCTTTCGCAAACTATCCACTGAACTATCGATAGTTTCAAAATATTGATACTATCGATAGTTTTGAGAAAGTCGATACTATCGATAGTTTTGAGAAAGTCGATACTATCGATAGTGCAGTCGATAGTTTTCGCAAACTTTCCACTGAACTATCGATAGTTTCAAAATATCGATACTATCGATAGCTTTGAGAAAGTTGATACTATCTATAGTACAGTCGATAGTTTCAAAATATCAATACTATCGATAGTTTTGAGAAAGTCGATACTATCGATTGTTTCAATCGATAGAAAACCCGATGCTATCGACTTGGCTTCGATGGTATCGATAGTCTATGGATCTTTAAGGAACACCACTGGACTGCAAACGAGCAGAGAATTTAGTAAATGATAATGAATAAAGGTAATTAATTGCAGACCTTTTATGTAAAGAAAATTGTACCGATTGGTTACGAAGTGATCCTCGGCTTTGGGACCGGAGGGTTCCAGGTTCGAAACCCGATTCCACTGAAGATCTGTCGTGTATTGGGCCTGTTGCACGTTCAATCATACGTAGGGAGTCAAACGTCCTCCCGCTGGTGTGGTGCGGAACTTTGGAGAGGGGGTTCCAGCTCAGGTGTCTTCCTCGTCATCTGCCCGCGGTTCAGACTGACGAGGTTCGTCCCAAAATAGCCCTCGTGTTGCTTCGAAACGGAATGTTAATAATAAAACTAAACTAAACTTACGAAGTGATCCAAAATTACGTATAAAGTTTTTCTCTTCAGAAGATGATTGTGAAGCCCACTTATTTTCACATATTTCAAATGCTGTCGTATGAAAGGGGATGATCTGGGTTAAAGCTAGCAATCAAAAACCAAGTTTGCTCAAAATCAAATTAGAAAAAAAGGCTTGAAGGGTGTTCGTGATATATTATAGATTTAAGAGTAATAATGTATGTCAATAATTTCAGACCGATTTATAAAAATCCAAGCATTATAGCTTTTAATAAATTACACTATAATTCCATAAACAGACTGAAAAGAATTGAAAAATAATAAATATATGCTGTGAACGTAATAAAAATAAGAAAAAAATAGGGTTCTCAATTTGTCTTCTTGACCGATTGAGTCTAAAATTAAATATAAATCTACATGCAAAATATCATTTATTTTTCCTGTTGTGTTTTTGAGTTAACGTGTTCATTTTTGCCCAGACAGACGGACCGGCAGACAATTTACACCTTGAAGGATTCAGTCTAAAACTGTTTCTGATGAATTTAGTCCTAACACAGTTTTGGTGTGTAAATCATAAATTTTATACATTTAGCTTGCTAAGTTTTCGAGTTGTTGCGTTTTTGAGTTCTTGCTTTTTCGAGTTGTTACGTTTTTTAGTTGTTACGTTTTTGAGTTATCGCATTTTCGAGTTGCTGCGTTTTTGAGTTGTTACGTTTTCGAGTTGTTGCGTTTTTGAGTTGTTGCGTTTTCGAGTTGTTACGTTTTTGAGTTGTTGCGTTCACATACACATGAATTGACAAATCGACAAACCGTCAACACGTCGATGGATTTAGTCACGAAACTGATGCATATCTACAATTCTAAAAATAAAGTCATCGTCGCTTAACAAGCAACACCGCCTATCTCAATTTTTTGAAATTTCAGAGAGGGCGAAAATACTCAATTTTTCGCAACCAATAACGGATATTTCCGAATTTTTTTCACATCTGGTAGGCACATGCGGTCTTATATTTATATTAGATGTTAAAAAATTCAGAAATATCCGTTATTGGCTGGGAAAAATTGAATATTTTCGTCCTCTTTGGAATTTCAAAAAATTGAGATAGGCGGTGTTGCTTGTTAAGCGACGATATACGAAATTTCATCTATCTATCACATTGCGTTTCTGAGTGACCGTGTTCAAGTCACATGGAAGAGCAGATAGACTTCTCGTTCACGAATTTTGTACAAAATGTGACAGAAAACTTCAATTTTAGTGCAATAATGTTGCACTAAGTTTCCTACGTTTCTCGTTATATTGTTCACAGATAAATAGACATAACACCCAGTGGCGAATCCAGGGGGGCTATCTAGCTGCAGCCCCTATCTACAGAGCTAAACCAGAATTCTTGATTTTATTTAAATTCACTACAACTGTTGTTCTTAGTTTCCCTTTTTTAAAAAAATAATAAAAACGCGCGTGACAACATTGCTTTCTGGCTTGACAGGCTCGAAAATTTTCCTACTTTTCTAGTCATTCCACTTGTACTTGTAGCGTTGACGCGGTCGAAAACATTTTTTGCCTAGTTATTACATTGTATTTTTTATTAAATTATCGAAAGTATTGTATTGTTCTTTATGATTCTTATTGTCAGGTGCGTAAAGTTAAAGTGTTTTGGTTTACATAAACAGTGAAGTTTCACATTCGTCATGACGATACAAGATTTTTATGACCTCAGCCCCACCCCCCAGACCCGAATTCTGGATTCGCCACTGAGAATACCAGAAACGTGCTTTTCGGAAATAAATATAATAAGTGCAATAAATAATATGTAATAATAATAAATATAATAAATAAATAAATATATCGGTGCATAAATAAGTAAGAATTATTGAAAATTTTGTGCCACAGGTGCAACAGTCGTTCATTCCTAAGACTTAACCTTTTGACTACGAATTTTTAAAAAATTTCTTTTATCCAATTTTTTATGCGAATGTAATATAATAGGCTCCAAGTAAACCAAATTGACTGTTTGGAGGGGATGTTTTCCTCTGAGGGGATTTTAAACCAAAGCCTGGGATATAATTGTCCCATAACCAAAAAACAATACATTTTTATTCATTACACATGATTATTATTATTAGTTAATTTATTTATATATTTACAATATTTCATCAATATTATCGCAAAACAATGTGCATTGCTTACCGATAGATTAAAATTATCGAAAATATGTGCACAAAAGAAAGGTCTTCAGTAAGCAATGGCATTTGGAGGGAAAATGGCTGTGCCATTTAAGTGCTAAAGATGAACTGGGGACATATTATAATGAGTTTCAATGAAATTTTTATCCCGGGAGTAATTTTAAAATGTGAGTGGAGTTTATATGCCCCATTAGTAGTCAAAGGGTTAAGATTGCAAATCTTTTATGGCACACTTTACACAGAAAACCAGTGGGATTGTTCTCCCCACGGCTTTCTCGTATACTTACACAATATGGTGCATTTTGTGTTTAGCTTGGTAACATAGCGAAAAAAAAACGGGTATGGATTATGTCTTCTTGACCGATTAAATCTAAAATTAAGGAGATTTAAGTAGGTCTAAACCGTGAAAATCTCAAGATCGAAGTTCTGGACAAATTACACTACTTTCTCATGGTATACGATAGAGCAAAAATTATGGTTTGACAAAAAGCACCAATTTGCATAAGAAAAATGAATGTCATAAAAGGCAAGCGAGGCAGCCCTCCGAAAGAACCAAAAGCCTGTACTCACCGCTATCACGAGAGTTATCCGAGCTGTGCCTTTGCTCCCCATCGCTGTTGTCTTCCTCATTGCACGAAGCGCATGTTCCCGACTCCCGTTCGTGGATCGACTGAGCACTTTCTCCGAGTGCCTGCACCCTGCAGGAAACAGGGACAACGCCTCCCGACACGCAGCGCTGCCCAAACGGAACAAAACGGTTTCTCGGGGAGGGGTCATCCACATGACAACCCCATCCGAAAGTGTGTTAGTGCGGCTCTGACGCAACTCCCCGTGTGAAAGTGAGTCCGTGGAGAAAAAAATTAAAATCCCATTTGGAATTTGTTTGTTTTGACCATCTCATTGTTTTTCTCTGTAGCACACAGAGTATTTGGTGCCCTCGGTGAGTAACCTTAATGGTGGCATGTTGTTGTTCTTGACTAATCCCATTTGGTCAAGTCATTTGGCAAATTCCATGCGCCAAGGACTCATTTATTGGAGAAATGTAATTGCTTTTGTCAAAGCTACCGTAAAGCACCTAAGCAACTAAAAAATTAGAATCCGATTTGAATTTTGTTTGTCGTAATCGTCTTATTGTTTTTCACCGTTGTATGGCAGAGTTTTAGGTGTCCTCGGTGAGTAACCTTAACCGCTTAACTTAATAACCCGAGCATACTCGTGCATCGAATCATCGCAATTTTAATTCTTAAAACTAAAATTTAGTCATTAATTAGCTTTATAATTTTACACAAAAATTACGTAGAATCTATAAATAAAATCTATAATCTATTTTAAGTATTATATGCCTCCTTAGATGAATGTAAACGAAAGCCCCTTACCAAAACAGAAGGGAACATCTTATTAGATAGTAAAGAAAAATATTCATTTAAGTGGTTAATGTTGGCTTGTTGTTGTTCTTGACTAATCCCATTTGGTCATGTCATTTGACTTGACAAATTCCTTTATCCAAGGACTATTGGTAGAAGAGAAGTGTGAGAGGGAGGTACAGGTATCGTCCTCGTCATCTGACCACGGTTCAAGTTACGAGGTTCGTCCTAGAACTGTCCTCGTGTTGCTTGAAAACGGGAAGTTAATATAACTAAAACTAAAAGACACTTGTTTCTATAAAAAATGTGACAGAATTAGAGAAACGTTATAAAAAAATTGACAGACATTGACTGAATTCTATACAATTATTGCGTAGTTGTTATGCATCACTAACAATTAAATTTCATGAAATATATCATAATATAAACTAACATTTGACTATAATAAATTACCGATGGACAACCATAAAATGAAGGACTACCAAATTTCAATTAACACATAACAATCCTATTTTTTGTTTCCCACTTATTAAACTCACTTTTTTTGTAAATTATACGACAGCTTTTCTGTGACGAGAAATTAAATAGAAACAATTCAGCAAATTTCAGAGCAATTTCAAATTTCGTTGTTGATATACCAGATGCAAAGAAAATAACAATTCCAAATTTCATTGTTGATATACCAGATGTAAAGAAAATAACAATTCCAAATTTCGTTGTTGATATACCAGATGTAAAAAAAATAGCAATTCCAAATTTCATTGTTGATATACCAGATGCAAAGAAAATAACA